>JAUTBV010171341.1:0-43973 GCA_032361325.1 Lepetodrilus fucensis | reverse complement strand
TTTCAACAACATTTGTAATCTGACACTGTGTGTCCAAAATGTTTCCCAAATGTTGATAGTGTAGCCGGGCCTTGAGTGAGCAACTGAGTGAATGAGTGAGTGAGTGAGTTGTTCCTTACCATCATGGGAGTGGGAAAGCTGTTCTTGTCTGAAGGTCAAATCATGCTTTTTCCCCCAAAAAAGGGAGATTTTTGCGGGAAAGTAAAAAATATTGTTTTCTATTTATTTCTGTATATACATGCTTAGTTTATAGCACAAAATGTTGCAGTGCAAAAGTCATTTCGCCTAGGACTGGCACAAATAGTCAAATACATAGATTTCATCAAGTTTTCCTCTCAAATCCTACTTTTCTGCTATTTTTTTAAACAACATTTCGACAACATCTCACAGACATGTATCCCAACATGTTGCCGAGATGTTGATAGTGTACATGGGGCCTAAATTTATGTATCGCAACATGTTGCTGAACTGTTGATAATGTAGACGCTGCTTCACTCACTTGCTCGCTCACTCACTCACTCGCTAGGTAGACCATGGGAAGCGCACATGCTAACAGTGTAAGATTATGTCACAAGAATATTCTGAGAATAATATCTCAAGAATACCTTGACAATACCTAACATGACAATACTATACGTTGACAATACCTAACATGGGTTTGACAACCATTTACCTTGAGCAGGGATCAAAATTAACACTAGCCCGCTAGCCTGGGGCCATTTCTCCCAATGCTAGGTATCCTAAGGACTAGTAAAAATTCATAACGTTGGTTATTGAAATTATTGGTATCACTATTCAGGCTAGTAAGTTTTAAAGTTAGTTTCTATCGCTGTAATGAGAATATGGGTTTGACAAGTTGGATGTGGAACCACTATAAATGCGGATCCGTTATCTGTATTGTTGTAACAATATGAGCACTGTATAGTAAATATGGTTTCATGCTCAGATTTATAAAATTATTGGTTGCAAGTCCTAACAGTTACTGAGAAATTATGCTGAAATTGTTTTTGCCTACTTTTCAACTAGTGCCTGGACTGGTGTGTTTTCTGGCAGAGGAAATATTGTATTTTTTCATGTTTTGGATGAGAACTAAACATTTTATTAAATGAGATGTGTTTGGGGATTCTGAATATTTGGTTTAACTCTGGTGTTGAAGATGATGTATTGCAGTGTCTTAACCATTCGGTAAATTTTAAAGACTCAATATATGACTTTTAAGAGCACTCAGTATTTCTTAAAATGAAAACAAATAAATTGTATTATTTACAAACAAACATACCCAGTGTTTTTAATACAATTACACAGCTGCATTTTTGCATTGTAATGTGCACAGTATTATTTTTCTTGGGATTTTGTATGCAGTATTATTTTACATGTGAATGTATGCAATATTGTTTTACACAAGGATATACACAGTATTATTTTACATAGGAATGTAGATAGTATTATTTTATATAGGAACATACATAGTATTATTTTACATAGAATTATACACAGAGTTATTTTAAATGGAAACCTATTCCAAACTATGCGAGCATCGCGGCTCCTTTGAGTTTTAATGCCCTCTGTGAAACTCTCCTAACTACCTCCTATGAAATGTTGCACCTCCACGCATCACACCTCTTACCTGGGCTCTACCTGGTATATCACCCACCCTGGGGGATAATCACCTGAGTAATTAGGCTCCCTGTGGGGGTCCCGCGCATCAAGGGAGAGAACAAAGCTGACCCAGTGCTATACATAGCCTCGTAATCTGGGTTTGTGGTATACAGGGTCTGGTTAGTGTCCACCTTCAACCCTTGGGTTCTTCTTTAACTGCAGGTACTGCTTGCCTCACAACTGACGTTTAGTGATATTGTCTTTGTAAGCATTGTTGCCTCTTTAAATGCCTAATAACTGCCATTTTGTGATAGTGTGTTTGGAAGCTTCCTTGTTTTTTTAAATGCAGATACTGCTTGCATAATAACGAATGTTTAGTGATATTGTCTTTGTAAGCATTGTTGCCTCTTTAAATGCCTAATAACGAACGTTTAGTGATATTGTCTTTGGAAGCACCCTTGCCTGTTTAAATTCAGGTACTACTTGCCTCACAACTGACATTTAGTAACATTGTTTGGTCCTGGAAGCGCCTAATGACTGACGTTTACTACCACTGGCTTGGAAGAAGAGATACGATGTGTGCGACTTGCAGTAATTAGAGAATGTCTCTGATAGCTGATATCTTAGGAATCTGTGATACACAAATAGTCATGTCTCTGGTGTTGTTGATGTAGAAATGTAACAGGAATGTTCTACAGGTTGATGGTTATCACATTATGTGTCTAATTTGTACTTAGCCCCCATGCTGTGAAATATTCCATCCTGGTGTTTAAACCATGTCCATCATGACAACCAGAGATGCCATATTATTAATAGAGCAATGATTGTAATTATTCCTGAAGAATTTTGAAAGCAGCTTTAAACCCAAATTTAAAAATAAATAAATAGATTATTCCTGCAATGTAACAAGCTGATCCAAATGCAGTACTATGTACTCTGTGGACTAAAACATTTAATTATAAGACCGCAAATATCTTGTTGTTAGATCAAAATAAAAAAAAATTGGTAGCGGTAATTTCACAAGATGCAGGGGAGCCTATTCTCGAAACATACTGAAAGTCACATGACCGTCGTATAAAGATTCATATAGTTATGGCTATGAACATATTATGCACTTTCTTATATTAGGCTAAGAGATCATAAAAAGTTTTCGAGAATAGAACCCCCTGATATGGAGAAATGTATTATCGTAAAAGATATTAGACATTGGATATTAGTGTCATCGTATCTTCTAGTTTAAGTTGAAATGAGGAAGAGGAAGGTATGTTCTACATGTATGTATATATATATAACATAACATCTATGCCCTCTTGGTGATATACATAGCACTATCTAGGGTAAATAAATCACAGACAAATATACAAATTTAATTAGTTATCACAATATTATGCTGCAGCTGTAGTACTCATTTTTCATTCCAAATCCATTTTCAAACTTATTTAATTTAATTTAATTTTTTTTCTCTCCATAATATTGGTGTTTAGCAGTGTTCAGGAAATGATCCAGGAATATAAAATTGTTATAGATGGGCATGATTTTTTTTTTAATCGGGTTAAAAATCTGTTTTAATAATTCTTTCACAGGATAATTCCATATGCATATCTATAATCTAACCATGTGAGGTTGGAGGGATGATGGAAGGAAGGAACAATCATTTGCCAAAATGACACTGGACAAACATAACCAACATAACATGGCAAATCTGCTGTATACTAAGTAATGCACATTGAGGTCACACCACAAGCCGGTGAAGGGTCAGTGTATGATCCTAATATCAGAAACTAACACATGCTTGTTATGACAGGCAGAAGTGCAGTTGATTTAAGGTGTTTTCTCAGCATTAGCAGCTCCCCCCCCCCTGACATTCGGATGTTTATTGAAATTGATCATATCGGACCCACAGGGTCAATGGAAGAGGTGGTGGAAGCCGGTGGGCAGAATTGGAAGATAAGGAATGCATCCAGCGAAGAACAACATCCCTAAGTGTCAGTTACATGACCCACTCGTGCCAGTTGGCAGCTCTTACCAACCCTGTCGTCACGCCCCTGCCCTCCTCACTGGTAATGGAGTGACCTCCCTTGGCTATACTCTTGCCACTGCTCACAGCCGCCATCTTGAATTCCATGAACCATTAGGGAGCAATTTTGGTGTAACTTCTCCAAGAAATGTGTTTATTAATCATGGATGGGAATTGTTTTGATATAAAAAGTAATTTCAAGAGTTGTCGGAATAATGATTTTTAAGGTTGAAAATGTTTTCAATTTTCTTTAAATCTTTTTGTCAATATGACTTCATGGATATAATACCAAAAATGTTCCTATATGTATGTCTGTCAGATGTAAAAAGGTGTTATTTGTGTAGTTATTGCTCATTCAAAATAGTTCAAGAAAGTTTGTAATTGCTACTTTTTAGAAGATATTACGGTCTTGGTTCCCTGTCATAATCACTTAAATCATTGGTCATGTCATCAGTTACCAAATAAGTCAATGTATACATTATCTCTTTCAAGCTGATAAATATTTGATAAGGTGTTTATCCCGCTTATCTAGCCAAACCCATCTAATCATGCCGAGTTTCCAACCTCTGAGGAGTCTTCCCCAGTTTCAACAAAACTGTGCCAGGGTTACCTGAGTGAGGCCCACTCAGATTCTAGACAGATGTGTGCATGCCTGTTTCCTTCACTGGATTCCTGACACAACATCGCACTCTCCGTGTCTGTGGCCTTTCACATCTCTGGAGCTCGCCTGTCCATTTCCACCTCAATCTGCACCTCTACCTCCATCTTCTGCCTCTACCTCGGAGGTGCTGGGTATTGTGTGTAGGAGCTGGACTATATACCATGCCATCAGGCTGGGGCACAGGCAATGCTGAACTGCCATGTTGTGTTGGATGTTGAGAACAGGTAACTGTGTCGCATCTTGTTTGACCACCCACTCTGACCTCCTTCTGTCTATCCGGTGGCTTGTTTCTGTCTTCTATTTGTCCATCTGTCTTCTGTCTGTTTGTCTTCCACCTGTCAGTCTGTCTTCCGTCTGTACATCTTCTTGTTATATATATATTTTTTTCATTGGGGTTTAGAGTCGCTTTCAAGATTATTTCACTTACATCACAACTTGTCAGTTTAGGGCTGGAGGAAACCTGCAACATTCATAGCGCTGAATGTTGTAGTAAGCCTTCGAGCACTGGCTGGTACTGACAGACCAAGGATGATAACTGCATTGCCACTCTACATCATCAGTTTTCTGTCTGTCTGTCAATCCATCTTCTGTAATTTATCTTCTCTGTTTACCTTCCTTATCACTTCTGTCTTCTGTCTGTCAGACATATGTCTTCTGTCTGTCCATCAGTCCATCTTCCATCTATTGCATTATTATTTCTGCAGTACATAATTTGCTATGGACCATCATCCCACCAAAAACAAACCCACATTACAAGATCAGTGACATTCAGCGGGAAGTATTATACGGGGAAAACAATCTATCATTCACTTAGTTTCTATACCTGCATGTAACACTATTACTAATCCACATTGGGTCATCGGTATTTGTGAAGTGCATTGGAACGTTACTGGCTTGTGTTAACCCTTGTCCTGCTCTGTGGTGATTCAGTAGAGCTGCCATTGTGATTAATCCTGCATTAAGAGGGTTAACAGATGGCATCAGTCAGATAGATGACAAGGTTATGTAACCTAGGACGATTCTTCCTTCTCAGGAACCTGATCTCGACAACATGATCTCTACTTCCTGAACTCAGCAACATGATCGTGGTTGTGACTTGATCTCAGTTGTTAGATTCTCTGAATGCTGAAGTTGTTCATTGGAGGTGCGAGGGTGTGTGTGTGTGTGTGTGCATGTGTGCGTGTGTGCATGCGTGTGTGTGTGTGTGTGCACACATGCATGCATGCATGATGCATGTGTGTGTGTGTGTGCACGCGTGTGCATGCAAGATGCATGTGTGTGTGTGTGTGTGTGTGCAAGGTGTGTGCGGGTGCTTGTGGGGTCACGTGATAACTCGCCCTTCTGAATAGGCCTCTGGTCTACGATTACAACCAAATGCTTAAACTTCCACAAAATTAATATGGACAGTAATTGTCTCCTCTCGTGCCATGTTACATGACTTAGTTATCTCCCTTGCATTGCAGGTATCTGGTCCACCATCACCATACCTATGCCAACTTCCAGAACAACAGAATGGATGAGTTCGGGGACGACGAGTTCCGCTCCATCAACCACTCAGAGCGGATGATGAAGAAGATGGAGAACTACGTGAGCAAGAACACGCTGTGCGACGTCACGCTGCTGGCCGGCACCAAGCGTATCCCTGCGCACAGGCTCGTCCTCAGCGCCGCCTCGGACTACTTTGCAGCGATGTTCACCAGCGATGTGCGTGAGGCGACCATGACGGAGATCAAGATGAAGGACGTGGATCCCGACGCGCTGGCATCGCTCGTTAACTACACCTATACAGGTATGTCGCCCGAATTTCACAAAGCTCACTTTAACCCTTTCCATACTGGAGGCAACATCCTATGGAGCAGGGCCTGCCTAATCCAGCAGGGAGAGGGTTAATGTGTAAAACTTGTGTATTTGATTTTCTATTCAGCATGTAGCCTCTAAAATGCATTGTCTTTTACATTCTGTATGCATAAAGTACATGGTTTATCAGCATCAGCAGTGGCTGAGACACACAAGGTTAAGACACACAAGCCAAGGATAATGGCTGCAGATGAACCAAGGGAAGTAACTATCATACACAGACTACACCCACTATTAATTTTATTCTCTCCACAATAAGCCTGAGGCTACTAGGGTTGGGCCCGAGTTTACAAAACTTTTTGAGAATGATTTCATACTCAACTCAGAATTTTGTTCATAAAACATCATGTGACGTCATGTGACATCAAGTGACTCTCAGCATACTCAGGCTATATGACGTCACATGACGTTTTATGAATAAAATTCTTAGTTGAGTATGAAATCATTCTCAGAAAGTTTCGTAATCTCGGGGCCTGATCTTCCTTATGTAAAGTTAACAGCACTTAATGAAAAGGAAGGCAACGACCTGTTATTCACCCCCAGATGACAGATGAGGGGTTAATATTATTACCTACACCCTTGATAACTTCAAACTTGTGGCATGTCATAATTCCAATATTATTGAATCCAGTCGTGTTGTGCCTGAGGCTCTAAAGGGATGGGGGAAGGGGAGGGTGGAGGGGGGATATTTTAATGCATGATGACATCAAATGGATTACGATATTCTCAAATTGCCTCTCACTCAAATGTCTGTCACTCGTCTTGCAAAGGATACGAATCACTGTGTCATAGCTTTGGGCCATGTGGTAACTTTGAGCCACATGGCAGCTTAGGGCCAAGTCGTTGCCCAATCAAGGAAGTATAATGCACAAAGAAGTTCTCACGGTGGCCGCTAGCGCCAGACATTAATTTAATTATATCAAAACTAGGTAACGAACATAATTAATTTAATTCCTCGTAAATGAAGACACTACAAGGCAAGCAGTGTAGTTATTAAAATATCTGTTTCGTAACAGCTGTGCTGGCAGTAATGTTATTGATTATAATTATTCTCAGCTCATTATTTAATTAACAACATTCAAACTTCATTTATCTTTGTTATTGCTTGATTTCTGCAATCATCACAGATAATAATATGCCAGTAATTCTTCCAGAAATATCATCAGCTTTGTGCAAAATCAGCTTATTAAAGTCTTTAGTTAAACTAGTCTAGTTAAGTTAGTTAGGGATGCATTTTGCAATAGGTTTTAACTAGTATTGTAGACTATTATTGTTAGCATTGTAATTTCATATTTTATTATCTTAATTATTTTAAACTATTTAATTTATTTTGGTCTTTTATATTACCGTAAATAATTTCTCAAGCAACACTCAAGTTTTAGCATTATATCAACACAAGAAATTATTAATTTTAAGCACTAAATCTTTCTGTTTTTTCTTACCAGATATTTTTTTTTAATATATGCAACAAGAAAGGTTTAACGAACGAGAGAAACAAATGATATAGTTGGTTTGTTTTGTTGTGCTTATTTTGTTCTTGAAATGCAAACTTTAAAGAAACTCCCAAGTAGTTCTGTAACACAATTTAAATGTTGTGATAACCATTTTAATGATAAATGTCTGTAATGACATAATGAAATCACCCACATCACAGCGTATGCGTTGATTTGATTCGCTCACCATTACCATTAAAGGTGCAATTTCCTCGGATGTCTTTTAGCATTAATTCACCATTTTTTGGCAGAGAAGTGTCACTTTAATTATATCATTAATAATGTATCAGGTTCACACATTTCCTTTTTGTGTAGAGTCAAAAAAAAAATCTCACTTTTTTTTCTCTCGTGAGAATTCCAGGTTTATGTGACAAAAGAAATGTACAGTTCAGTGAGCTGTGCTATTTATCTTGGGTACATTATTTTTATCAAATTATTATGTAAATATGTGAAGAAATAAGACACAAAGAAAAATAGACTACCAGTATTTATTATTATTATTGTTATTATTTAGAATACTAATTATTATATCATGGTTGCATTGACTCTATGCTTAAGATATTCTATTTATTATTATTATTATTATATCATTGGTCGTATTGACCTTATTATATCATGGGTCGTATAGTGGAAGTGACTGATGTCAATGTGACATCTTTTCCCCCAACAACCACCACTTTAAGAATGCTGGCTGCATAGAATGACTAGATCTAGAATGACTAGATATATATTTACAGAGAAATTTGATTTTTATACCATAGGCAATAATATATAGTGCTTTTCAGTTTACATTATACAATGTTTAAAAGGTTTCGTTGGCGTACACCACTAGATTTGCGGAACTGTCAATAAACATATGTTTGTGTGCAATCACTATTACCGTGTCCAGAATCGTGGACTAAAGAATTAATGCGAGCATACAATCAGGAATTGCTTTGCAAACACTCATTTGGGTATTCACGGAAAGCTGTTCTGCCAATGTACAAAAGGTACATAAATTCACTATTGGCCATAATTGTGTTACCTTTTTTTTGTATAAAATTGTTCATTCATAGATAACATGACAAATATTTTATATCAATTCAAGACCTGTTATCACATGTTGAATGGATGTGATGTATTTACTTTTTATTTTATTTCCTGAATGGAATTTACTTTTATTAATTAATGACTTCTCTGCTATGTTAAAGCCTGGTATGTTAAAGCCATAAACTAATAAAAATATAATTTTAAAATTGATATATTTTTTGGTCACTATACACAAGGAGAGATTCGTTATTTGTATATTTATTTATGACTTCTTTTTGTTCTTCTTTTTTTTTTAAACGTAACTTCTATGCTATTTTAAAGCCAAAAATGGAGAGAGAAAAAACTATATGATTTTTCAAATGAATGTTTTATTTTATTACTATGGGTGAACATATTCTCGATGTGGTGTAAATTAATTCAGTCATATTTATATATTTAGTTCTTTCTAATACATGTAACAGTAAGCCCTGAACAAGATATTTATATTGGGATTAAAGGGAATGCAGGAATAACATGATAATCATATTGCTGTTAATGTGTCAATTATATGCCTGCTATATAAATGACTTTCGAGACATTGGCGTACATATTTGATGATTAATCTCTCGGTGCCAGTGTACCTGAAAGAGCCACTCTAAATAATTGAAAAGCGTCCACCACCTTCTCATATTGCGTAATCAATAACTAGTTGTATCACCAGTAGTATTTGCAGGTATAAGCAGTTTTCAGACGAGCGGTTTTTGACATGGCTCACAAGAGAATCGATCATATCTTTCAGTTTTATTTGTGTAAATTTTGTTTGATTGTTTTTTTGGTTTTTTTTCTCTGCAAATAATATTAAGTGTTGTTAATTAGTGGAAGTGACTATTTTGGATATATAAATTGATTTACTTAATGATATTTCAGTGTAGTCAGTGAGGCACTATGACCCATATCATATTACATTTTACAGGAGAAAAAGTAATAATATTAAATCTGTACAATAAAAATATTTAAAAAACAATTATCTGGATTTATTTTAGTGTTATTTTAGTGTATATGTGTATAAAGTCGCCATTACAATAAGTCGCGTATGGGTGAAATATTCTCGCTGCAACGGAAAAACTAATTCCATAAAGAATTAAACATTCTGAATTTGAATCCTAGCAGCCAGTTAAATTAAAATTACTTTGCAAGAAATACACACACAAAGTCAAAGCTACAAATAAGTACTTGAACCAGGTGCTTATTAGTCTTAGAAGCAACAAAAGTGTAACCTTGAAACAGCAGGGAGCTATTACAACCCACATACGACTATCTGACTACTAATGCACCTCCCTAAATCTGACTAAGTTGCAACCCCAGTACAACTGATATGACTGACATGCTTGCACCAATACCAGATGGCCGATTCCTATGCATCCCCCTAAATCTGACGACAGCAACCCCAACATGACCTACAGAGGTCTTGGCAGATGTCAGATTCCTACAGGGTATGCATCCCCTAAATCTGACTACAGCAACCCCAATATGACCTACAGAGGTCCTGGCAGATGTCAGATTCCTACAGGGTATGCATCCCCAAATCTGACTACAGCAACCCCAATATGACCAACTGACATCCTGGCACTAATACCAGATGGCTGATTCCAATGCATTCCCCAAAAAAGATCTGACTGCCGTTATGTCTGTGACTTCCTGTGGACAGAACCTTACGCACCTTTGAAGAGAATCACCTGCGCCCTTTAATGAGCGCACTTCCTGGGCTTCTGATCTCTTCCTGGTAACGCGACCCCAAAACCAGCTGCCTTTGCTTCATATTCGCACCCTTCGTGGTACCAACCCATCTGGCGCCAAGACCAATGTGTAACACGTGCCCCCAAAACACAGAGCGAGATATTCCATGTTAATTAGTGCAGTTTGCATTTGATAAATACTTTGAGGATGCTGCTGTAGGGAGAATGTGTGGTTGGAATTAGTTGTAAGGGCAGCGTTATTTTGAACAAAATGAGATGGAATTAGTTGTGCGGGAAGCGTTATTATGAACGAAATGAGATGAGATGATAGTGTTGATGTCTCTTAATGTGTGTGGTTAAAAAAAAGGCGACTGGGATTTTTCTTTTTTGGTGTGGGGGTGGGTATATGGTTTTAATAATGAAGGCTTTGGCGGGGGTCAGCAAGTCCCTGAGAATAACACTGAATTGATGTCGTAGAAGGCTTCAAAATGATAGTATTTCTTTTTAATGTCATAGAGGGCATGTTTCAGAGTGATGCTATTGTTGGTTATGTAATATTTTTTTGGATGTCATATTGGGCACTTCAGAATGATATTATTATTCATTGTCATGGAGGATTTGGTTTGGAATGGTGTTTTTGCTATTTAATGTCATTGAGGGCTAAGAATTATGCTATTGTTGAAGGGCTTGTTTCAATATGAAAGGATTGCTTAGCATCATAGAGGGCTTGTTTCAATATGATATTATTGTTGTTTAATGTCATTGAATGTTGTTTCAGGATGACATTATTTCTGTTTAATGTAATTGAGGGATTGTTGTTTAATAATATAACACAGGGCTTCTTACAGACTGATACTGTTGATTTTGAAATACCATAAATTGTTTTTCTAAATTGTCAATTTCTTAGCAGCACAATATGGAATTGTTGTTTTATTATTTAGGCAATCATATTTTTAAATTGAATAAAAAATAAAAATCAATGTACTGGAAATCTTGACAATACCATTTCCCCAGGTAATTTTATGAAGAATAACTAGTAAACCATTAATTTACCATAGACAGTGTTCTGCCATTCCCTCTTGTATTGGATAGAAGTATTAAGATTCTCAGGATCAAGTGCAATACCCAACATAATATTTGGAATTTGAGGCACCCCTCATCAGGGTAGAGGCACTACAAGACCTGAGCATGTTTCATGCAGAAGCATATCTATCTTGCTGGCTCATGGAGCATGTCTTTCCTGACTTCCTGACAGTGCATGGTGCATGTCTCCCCAGCCAGAAGCACTTCGGACCCAATTCTTGCAGTCAGCTTCACCAATGATAGCCATTTGTCAAGTCAAGGAGTTCTGAGTGGACCCAATTCCTCATGTCATATCGGTTAAGGCCAATTACCAAGATTTTACATAGAGGAAGTTGTAATGTTTTTAAACTGTCTGGGATGATTTAAACTCATATTGCCTCCAAGGACCAGTTTACTACATGTAGATATTTTTTCATAGATTCTGTTTCCTTGTTTCCTTAAAGGAACAGACAGGTATATTTGAAGAAATCTTGCTGGGTTACGAGTTTGTAGTTAATGGAATGAATGCTGAGTGTGTCTAAATAAGCTTTTGAGATTTTTTGAGATAATATTTAAGTGGATTTTGAGTGGATTTTAGTGACCTGTGCTTAGGGGGGAAATATTTTTAGGTGACTCCTGTGAATTCTTTGGTGTATCTTATCTTCTCCCACTGTGCTGTAAAGCAGCAAATCACTTTTCTCTGAAGTTTGGCTTGCTCCTTAACCCTTGACTTTATCTAAAGGAGGTGTTGTTTGTCTTTGATAGTAGGTTCTTGTAGATTTTCTCTTTAATATTTGTCACTGCTGATAGGCAGTAGAATAACATGTACACCAACAAAGCAATCCTGATCTGTATATGAAAAAAAATAGTATGCAAACATCAGCAAACTATTATCTATAATCACAACATGTAGAGGAAATCAAAAGAAAATTTTTTTTTTTTGTTGTTTTCAGATTTCAATTGGTATGCTGTAAACTGTAGAATATTAATTAAAAGAAAACTTTAACATTTTGCTCTTAGAAGAAGTTAATATTTTCCACTTTATTGTTTTTGCTGTGCACATGTATGCCTAATATCTAATCAAGAGTGGATTTGCTGAATTGGACAACATATTTTCCAATCTTTTTCCAACATCAAATCTAACCCAGTTATCTTTATCTGATATCCATAAATGTGATGTATGTAGTTTTGCTTCTAAATTCCCAGTTTACTCCTGAGGTATCCATTAAAAAAAAGAGAGAGAAAAAAGAAAAAAAGGAGCTCTTCATTTCAATTCCCATTCTATTATTGAGGTACTAGTATATAAGAAAGCCTATTTCCTCCTGTTTCTTTCTCTTGTTTCTGGCTTAGAGGAAACAGACTCAGTCAGCTGTTGAACAGCTGACCATCATCAATGATATCCCCCAGATTCAGCATTCAGGATTTAATATGGCAATTTCCAGACTCCGGAACCAGGAACAGCTCCATCTGAATATGTCATGACTGGTTAGCGATGGCTGAGCGGAGAGCATACTGGGTGCTTTAACCCTCTCCATGCTAAAGGCAACCAGATATGCCCTAAAGAACAGTTTCTGTGCCTAATCCAGCAGGAAGAGGGTTAACCCTCTCCATGCTAAAGGCAACCGGAGATGCCCCTAAAGAACAGTAGTGCCTATGCCTCATCCAGCAGGAAAAGGTTGAATACAGAATGATCGTAATTCTTCTAGATGTTAAGATATGATAGGATGCGCTGTCTGTACCGTGGCAATGCAGTTATCATCCTTGGTCTGTCAGTACCAGCTGGTGCTTGCAACATTCTGCCCTATGATTGTTGTGGGTTTCCTCCTGCCCTAAGCTGACAGGCAGTGATGTAACTGAAAGAATCTTGAAAGTGGCTCTAAACTAAGTTTTATTTTTAAATATGATTATTTTTATTAACCCTCTCCATGCTGGAGGCAACTGCAGATGCCCTAAAGAGCTGCGTCTTTGCCTAATCCAGCAGGGAGAGGGTTTAAGTTGTCAAAATACATCTTCTATGCATGTATATTGTACCCGAGTCTGCATGCTCCCCTGTGGCCTATAATAACATACTCTCACTCACTGCTATGCTGGAATAATGACATAGAATGCCTCCAATCTTCCGATCTATATAAACAAATACAGTATGTACATATTCCTTCTTATGAAAATACATAACTAATACATGCTCTTTGATAAATGAGGCAAGAATAGTGAGAGATTATTATGTTCTGAAACACATGTGTAAATACAGGCAAATCTTTCAGATAAATATTATATGGGGATGAACAAGTGGTTTCTTTGTTAGATTTAGACTTATTTCAGATGAAAAGTGTTGGTGTGTATGACATGTTTGAAAGTTTTTGTCGAGTCAGGAAAATATATTTTTCTTTTCAAATGTACTTGTTTAAATTCAATATTGTGCTCTGATGCAGAAATAAATTCCTGAACGTCTTTTTCAATATTGCCAGAACATTTGTATATCGCTTTAGTGCATATTTCATGCATTTTACAGTGTTTTGAATAATAGCATTTACTATAAAAATAACAAAGGATATGTTTTCCTATTGTTTTCATAGATCCATGACTGACAAAAAGTTTTATTTCCATCAGTGCTGTCATAGTTCATGCACCAAGCATATCCCTTCGAACAATAAAAAAAAAAGACAACAAAGAAAGTTTGTTTATGTAATGTTAATCTTTCTCGGTCCTGTCTTTCAATAACGTTGATACTAATGAGAGAAAAATGTAGCCCAAACAATTTGTGCACAGTAAAGTGTAAACTGGAATAATAAGAGTTTGGCGGAATCTTGAAGCGTGATCCGTCGCGCATTTCATAACATGACGGAACCGCAGGCATTCCGGAGGTGTCAGTGTCATGGGGTTGTAAAGTTTATCCCCCCGAAACCTGCATGTTGTTTGGCAGGGTATCTCTGAGATAATAGTGAGTTGCTCGCCGAGATAATAGCACATTGCGCGCCGCAGTTCCTGAAAGAAAATCTGGCAACACCATCAGCGCGATGATGTATCAAAGTTCGTGATCACCTTTTTCACAAAGTGCGAGTGCAAGTACGTATCTTTCTCACAAAGTGAGAGTGCATATTTTCTCACAAGGTGCAAGTGCGTAACTTGTATTTTACGGTATTTTCTCACAAAGGGCAATGCAAATTTTACGCGATCTTTTCCCCCCAGAAAGTGCAAGTGCATATTTTCCATATTAGCTCTTGGTGAAAGTGCATATTTTCCATATTTTCTCACAAAGTGTAAGTATTTATTTTCTCTTAAACAACAAGTGCTTATTGGTACTACTTTTTGTTTTCCAAAATGGCCGCTAGTATTACTCCATTCTGCAACACCCATAAGATTGAACTTCATCATTTCATAAAGAATTAATAACATGGCTTTTTAAACTCTTTTTCCTCCATACCAAATGTCAAGATAAAGGTCAGAACTAACAGAAAATTAACATTTCTAATAGCGAAAATTCCTCAACGATCAGAAACAAGGTGTCAAAAGAGGTCTTAGTTGAGGCGTTCCGATACCATCTTCCCATTTCAAAATTATTCCGTCTGTTTAAATGCTGAGATTTCCACTGGCCGCTTGGCCCCGGCAGATAACCCTGTGTTTACTGTATCCCACCATTGACCCTGTGTTTACCGTACCCCACCACGGCTGTTGCTGTCTGATATGAAGGTGTTGCTGAGTGGAAACAACTGATAGAACCTCAATTGGCTCGGCTGAATGGCAACCATCACATCCACTACCACTGTAACACATTGTGCCAAGAACATCGTGGTATGGGAGGGGGGACACCGACTTTGGCTTAAGAGTCCGTCTAGAATTCTAGACATAATTGTTTGAGGAAAGAATTGAAATAGGCATCAGTTCGTGTTCGTAAACATCGATGATTGCGAGTTCCTAGGTATGTTGGTTTGTTGTGTGTGGTACGATGAGTGAAGGATTTGTGGATGGAGAAAAGAACTGGTTTTAATTTCTGTTTTAACATTTAAACACATTCCACGTGGAATTTACCGTGAACGTTACTGTTGAGGTAACTGGAGGTTACCGAGTAGGTTACCAAGTATTTAGTTCCTGAAGCAATGGTTGGGACTATGGCACTGCTCTTAAGGGCATCTCTGGTTGCCTCCAGCATAGAGAGGGTTGACACTGCAGGTACTTGTCATGAAGTCATGAATTATGTCTGTACAATTGGGTCTGAATCATGGTCATCAAACGGTTTGTCTGTCTGTTTGTAATCAACATTCTGAATCATGATTGTTGAACTGTCTGCATTTACAGCACATTCTGAATCATGGTTCTACGTACTATACAATCACTTCTGAATCATTGTCATCAAACTCTCTGTCTGTCTGCCTGCCTGTCTGTCTGTCTGTCTGTCTGTCTGTCTGTCTGTCTGTCTGTCTGCATTTACAACACATTCTGAATCATGGTTCCACGTACTATACAATCACTTCTGAATCATTGTCATCAAACTCTCTGTCTGTCTGCCTGCCTGCCTCTGCCTGCCTGCCTGCCTGCCTGCCTGCCTGCCTGTCTGTCTGTCTGTCTGTCTGTCTGTCTGCATTTACGACACATTCTGAATCATGGTTCTATGTCCTGTACACTCACTTCTGAATCATGCTCATCAAACTCTCTGTCTGTCTGTCTGTCTGTCAGTAATGGCAATTCTGAATCATGATTGTTTCACTGTCTGTATTTACAAGGCATTCCGATTCACTGTCGCCTAACTGTCTGCGCGTTTGTCTACGTAGGCTCTCAGACTAGAAATAATACTCGGGTATCCATCTCTGTACTGACGACTTAGCCATACTCTCATCGCAGATGATGGAAGTGTAAATATTTGTGTGGTGTAACTTATACCAAGGAGCGTGGACGCGCTCGTGATGCAAATAGAGTCTGCGTAAGATTGTGTGAAATTACCTTTGTCTGCCAGTGGATGTCTGCAGGGGCTCAAGGATAAAAACGGAATAGTTTTCGGTAATCTGCCGATCTGCCATAGTCGAGAGACTTCTTCGTAGGCTAGAAGAAACATTTTACGTCAGGATACATTTCTTGTGCTAGAAGGTGTTCTCATAATTGGGAGATTCTTCATAGGTTTTATATTTTTTGAATGTTGTGTATGTAAATAAAACAAGGATTTTTTTGGTCATAGCACATTGGCAGGTATGTTGACACGTGACAGCGACTATTAGCTATCTATCGAGAATGAATCATGGAAATGTGATTATGGTAAAAGCTGGCACTTCTCATTTGTACGTATCTCTCAAGAGTGTCAGGCCATTCATGACAAATATATTGGCATGTGTTGTCATTAGCCATCATATAATTGTTAAATTCCATGCTAGATTACTCACTATCACTGCTGTGGCATCTCAAGTTACCTCCAGGATAGGGAGTGTTAATTATGTAAAATGAATAATTTTATGGGATTCATAGATAATTCTTTTGGAATTAATAGATTATTTGTATGGAATTCTCTGACATTTCTTATGGGATTCACATATAGTTTTTATTAAATTCACAAATGATTCTTATCGAAATCATGGATAATTATTATGGAATTAACTGATGGTTACTTTGGGATTCTTGGATAATCCCATTATTGATTTGCACAGCAGGATCACAAAGGGAATTCCTTAAGGCACTGTGGTGATTGCAGTGATTGTGGCGCCCGTTGTGATGCCTCCGCCGGTGTTTTCACCAGCCCCTCCCTGTCAATGACAACACTGTGGAGTGTGAATCGCCAAACACTGAGTCATGTATCGTCTTGGAATTGTTGCAGATTTGTCAGATTGTGATACATCTGAGGAAGCAATCCTCTTTCTCCTCCTCCTCCTCCTCCTCCTCCTCCTCCTCCTCCTCTCCCCCTCTCTCCCCCACTGTTTTGTTTTCCACCCAGCTTTGACAATAAAAGACACTACTCAAATCCATACTCCCTCCTCCTCTTCCTTTTCTTTTGTTTTCCATCCAACTTTGGCATTATGAGACACAACTCAACCATCCCGTACTCCCCCTTCTATCTTATTCTTGCTTTTTTCTCTCCAGTTTTCCACCAAACTTTGACATTTAAGAGTTACAGGGACTGTTGATGAGAATTCCGTCATGTCAACTTCTGACATTTCTTATATTATCATGACTCACTTACGTAGTCATTGTCACTTTAACATTGAAGACATCTGGAAGATGTTCAGAATTATTTGACGCTTTGTTAAATATTGGACAATTTTGCCTTAATTTTTCAATAGTGTTTGCCAGGCTGGGTATCGGTTCTCAAGACTTTCGTATCCACTAAGAAACCATAGTGCTCTCGTATATGTGTCTGCTTGCCTTGTACAAGAGATCGCTACAAGAGTGCATATGTTATCGTTGTAAATATGAGAGCTTTGAGAAATGCTACCCCGAGGGCTTGATGGTTGTTCATTTTTCATATGGCTAAGAACACTTATTTTAAGATGTGTTCTATATTTCCCTTTAATAATTAATGTTTTGGATTTCATATCATGTCGGGGATTGTTTTTATTTTTAAAGTCATACTGTTTACCAAACTTAAAAATTAATATTTCAATTAAGTTTTATAGTGTAGGCCTAAAAAAAGTAAAAAGGCATCAGCGCTTACAGAGCGAGATTATCTTGGCACTCTTCCAAGGTAGTAATATTAGGCATGAAAAATGGGAGCTTTCAGAATTCAAATCATATTTCTATGACAACACTGGATTTTTTAGATGGGAAATGTTGGTCTAAATTACAATTTTCATATTATGAATCTGCGAAAGAAAAATTAGGGGACTTTTTTTTCTTGCGTTGTTTGTGACTGAGTATCTACAAGTTGACAATTATGTGGACTGAGTTGCCTGGGGTTACAATTGGATGAAGCCAGTTATTACATGGATTTCATAGAAGACAATTCAAGTACTTGTGGTCGTGGAAATTAAATATTTGACAAATGTCGCGCTTCCTCCTGCTGCAACATTAAGCAACAAATCACCCTTTCACTCCTTCTGAGATTCCCAAACAAAGAAAATCATTTCTATGGGGGACATTGTCAATACTGTACTTCACGTCTCATAATTTATTTGTTAAGTCAGAGAGACTCGCAGTCACTTGCGAAGTGCTGTTATTGAGACGGCACGGTAGATTTCTACGAAGGCATCAATTTGAAGGTCCAGTGAGCAATGGGTCCTGGTTCCACGTGATGTGATGGGACACTAATTTGATGACCACAGAACACTAATTTGATGACCAGGAACACTAATGTGATGACCGGTGCCTGTGTGGGTCCAGTGGACAGCTCCAATCATATGGTGGTCACACACCCAGAAGTGACAGTTCAAATCCCGCGGAGAGGTCAAAGCAGTTGCATTACCATGATGATCTCATTGGGATCCATGAATCCTTTGTATGGTCGACTTTGACTAGGAATATGGTATTTTTATGGTAGTTCTCTACCTTGATGTGTCACATATTGGTAGATTCCTGTTGTGATGTAAAACAATAATTCATTCACTCTACATGGAATTAAGTGTAATCTTATGATTTTGCCCAAAATATTTTATATTTTTATTTGCAAAAATCCTATGATTACAAAGAATTTGCATCATGACGTCTGAATGACTTTTTTGGGGGTACAGTATTTTACTGTTGATTTGAAGATTGATTCACAAGGTTAAAGAAATGTTTTACATTTTATGATATAAAAAAAAGAAAGTCAGAAATGGAAAGTTGGTCCTATGAGATTAGGATCTGAATATTTAATTTGTTTAAATTTTTCCACATTATCAAATTAGTTTATAATAACATAATCTGTAAGGAACACATATATTTCTCCCTGATGACCATATCACCAGTCCAATGGAACTTGGTTCAGAACTTGCAGTTCCTTTGTCTAAAACAAACCTTTGTTCCAATCGTGGTCCCTGTGTGGTCCCTGTGTGGTTCTTGTGTGGTTCTTGTGTGGTTCATGTGGTCCCTGCGGTCTCTATCGGTGCATGTGCGGTCTGATAATGTTATGATTAATTCACGATACTTAAACCGCCAAGCCAGTAGGTGGCAGTTCATCATAGGCTTCAGAGATGGGATTGCATGACTGAGGATGGTGTGTCCAGAACCTAATTAATTGACCCGCTCAATTTTAGGCTTGGTTTTGGATAAGGTTCAACAATTAACGATATTAGTGCAATGTCAAAATTCACCTTTGTGCTTGTTGATTGCATTAAGCTAAATCTAGAATTGCAGGAATTTACATTCAACAGAAATAATGTTCTCCTGGTTATATACGTAATTGATTTTCTTTTCTGATTCCTTGTGAAATGTGTAGCCACCACCACCGATGTTTCAAGAGAAATCTTTCATCATATTTAGAATGGAAGTCCATTAGATAAAAAAAAGGCAATGTATCAAAAAGCTCTTAGCAACGTCAAATATTTATTCAATGTTAGATTGCATCAGTTACTATTCATTCAGAAAAATGTCTGATTTTTCAACCTGACTCGAAGGCCTGTTAGCATTCTGTTTAAACTAGATAAGGGCACAGTTTTTTCCTTTTTCCTTGTATTAACCGAAACCTTCAAGTCATAACGATATCTGACTTGTCTTGTCATTGGTATTGATGAAGTTCTCGAGGACAGGGTCTATTCAGATGAAAGTTTGTCCATGCGTTCAGTGCTGAAACATGACTGCATTATGGCATATAACACTCTCCATGCTGGAGGCAACCAGAGATTCCCTAAAGAGCAGTACCTGTGCCTAATCCAGCAGGGAGAGGGTTAATTTACATTCTCACTGCTGCTGGCAACAGGAGATGCCATACCAGTTTTTATCCCTTTTCACAATTAAATTTTATTTTATTTTAATGTCTGTGTTTAGAGGCGCTTTCAAGATTCTTTCACTTAAATTACGGTTTGTCAGTTTAGGGAAGGAGGAAACATGCAACATCTGTAGCGATGAATGTTGCAGTAAACCTATGAGTACCTGCTGGTACTGATAAAGTAGGACCTTTTCTGAAAGTAAAGTTTTTTTGCAGAATTTAAAATAAGTCCGCTAGTGGGTGACCAGAAGGGAGAATTGAAACTGAGGCTGTTGTCAAGATACTGCCACAACATACAAACTCCATCCATGTGCCTCAATTAATGAAATTGAACCCTCCTCCCTACAAACAAAATGTGTTCCACCCCTGTCCCTCTACCATATTAGTTGTCCATTCCACATCTGTCAAAGTCTAAAAGTCTGAATGTCTCTTTGAACATGTTCACAAATGAAGCAGACCATTTCCTCCAAGGGAGATTACTCACAGCTAAATATTAATTGCCCGTCATATTTTAAATACTTTTGAATATAGCCATAAATTCTCCACAAGCTGAGCTTCAGGTTTCCTGTTTTGTTTATCAACAGTTAAAAACTCAGCTGGTGCAGTTTTCACACACTTCGTCTCTGTATCGCCAGGTGGTAAAGATTTCAATGGGACCTTTTTAATGCTGAGGTTTTTCACCAGGAAAGGTTAAACGATTGGGCGCAATTGTCGATGATGATGTGATTATAAATGCCATGCGTTTGCATGTGTGGCCATCTGTAATGTTAGTGGGATGGATGCCAGTACATGTCCGTGGGTTTTTATGTTGAGCGAGGTCATGCTCTCGCGAGAGGGAGAGAGATGAAATTGTGAGATGCTTCCATTTTTTTTGTAAACTTTTTTTTTGGATGGTGGGAACTCATGTTGATGAAATCTGGTTCACATTATCCTTGCCTCATAAAGAATTGTATAATCATGAACCATGACTGAACAAAATATGAAAAGTTTTATTATTTAAAAAATAATAATTAGTTTTTGTAGCATTTGTCATATGGTGGTATGGAATAAATCAAACATCAACTTCGTCGCAAATGGGTGAAAGATTCCCGCAGCGACGTTAAACTCTATATTCACTCACTCACTCAAACATCAACTTACTATGGGTCAAATATGGAACAAATATGGAACAGCAGTTGACATCAAAACTGTGTGTTGATACCTATGTCAACTAAAATACACACAATACAACTTTAAAAGTATGTTCACATCATGTTGTATGCTGTGTTCGTTATTGCTCGTATTTACCTTAAATCCTAGGTTCCCACTCGTAAATAGCGTTTGAGGCACATTCTGAGTGGTATTTACAACTCGTACCTAAAATAGCAAGACGATAAGTCCGACTTCATGACCTTGACCTTGTAGGATGTTTGTAAACTAGGAAGGGAAACAGAATCTTGACATGTCATAGAATATTGTATTAACACAAATTAATCATGTTTAAAGCAAATTAAAGCTTATAATAATTAATTAAATGCAGTGCTGCTTGACACAGCCTTTTTTTAATGTTATTTCCCAATTTATTAGACGAACACGTACAAGTAGCAATTACCACTACCAAACTTCCCAGCACTACCGAACACAGCATTATATACAACTGTATCTAGTAAACTTTGTGTTCCACTGTATCTGTTCCTCTCTTCCAGGTAAGATAGAGCTGAAGGAAGACACAGTGGAGTGTCTGCTGTCCACGTCGTGTCTGCTGCAACTGTCGGAGGTGGTGGAGGCTTGCTGCAGCTTCCTCATGAAGCAACTCCACCCGTCCAACTGCATCGGCATCCGCCAGTTCGCAGACGCCCAGGGCTGCACAAACCTGTACAAGGTGGCCAACAACTACGTCATGGTCAGTAGTGCCTCCACAGTTATCTATGACATTAACTGGCATTGAAATTTTTCTTTCAAATTCTGAAAATCTTTACTAAAAATTTGAAGAAGAAAAGGCAAATACTGAACAGGTGCCCGTTGCATGACGCTCTTGTAGTGCTACAATAGTTGTAACTGGGCTCCTGCCACAATAGAAAGTGTTGACGTTACAATAGCTGTAGCCTACAAGAGCGTCGTGCAACGGGCACCTGTTGCTGCAGACCAGTTGGTCAGAAAAGCTGAATAACAAAAAAAACTTGTTTAACCCTCTCCCTGCTGGATTATGCCCAGGTACAGCTCTTTATGGCATCTCTGGTTGCCTTTCAGCATGGAGAGAGTTAATATTGCATCCATAGATGATCTTGCCGTTTTAATAAATAAGACCTGTTTCTGTGCTCCAGGAGAACTTTGTGGAGGTGATGCACAACCAGGAGTTCCTGATCCTCCCCGCGGACGAGGTCTGCTGCCTCCTAGCCAGCGATGACCTCAACGTCCCCAACGAGGAGACCATCTTCGAGGCGCTGCTCAAGTGGTCCAAACACGACCTCAACCAGAGGAAGAAGTGCCTCGCCAAACTCCTCGCCCATATCAAGCTTCCACTCATGGCGCCTCAGGTACGTGGACTTTTGTGTACCCTCGATATAATGCGGAAGATGGGGTACTTCTTGTAGGGGTAAAAAAAGTGTGAATTTCAGAAGAATTGTTCAATTGATGACAAGCACAAAAATTACCATGGACATATATTTTTGACTACTTTTGAAGTAAAATAGTACATTAGCAACTCAAAGTCTGTGATGGCAGACATTTTTCAACAATTGGTATAATTCTTAAATTAATGTAAATGGTTTCTATTTACATTTTTAAATGGTACAATCCAATTAAAAAAAATGATGGTAGTTGGACAGGTCTTAATATGAGCAGCACACAGTAAATTCATCAATTAGTCATAGAAAAAGTCTACAATAAAACAGATAGCATAAACCGTGACAAAAGACTAGTCACACAAGCCTCATTGCTGATAATAAACAACTGTGGAACATAACATGGACCCAATGTCGAGTACACCTAGCAAAAACTCCAGACGTAAATTTTACAATTGCTTCCCACATATTTTCTCAGACCACGATGAACATGTCTGATAAATATCTCATAATAGAATAGCTGAGATTGATATTTATATGATACCATCTTAATGGGGTTTTTTACCCGTGGAAGAATTTCCAGAGCATATTCTTATAAAATATAAACAAAATTATTAACAAGTATAGATAGATGTCTGTCTTTTGATGAAGATATACTTTTCTTTGATGCAATCTTTCTTGAAATTATAAATGGAGCCACATGTGACAGAATGTATTTTTAAAGTCTGGGTCTCAAATTCTTACTGGCAGGTTTATCTCGTAGACATATGTTACTATGAAAATTAATGTTTTTTTCCTTGTCAAAACGTGGAGGCCAATGTCTTATTTAAGAAGGGGTTAGACAGTGCAGTGCATTGGTTCCATCACCAAAGAGGAAGGCTTTCAGAAGTTGTTCTAGCTTCTCAACACTGGAAAGCACTTGAAAATGGATTAAGAAAAAAATAGGTGCCATGTCTGGTTATTTTACCGTACAAACGTGTCGCTCATTGAATGTCTGAACTGGCTGTGGCTTTAAGATCTTATCAAGATATCTGGTTGTTACAGGTTATCTCCTCACTCGAAGCAGGTCATGTGATAATGTATGGGAAATTGTATAAAATTCAATTGAATTCTTTTCACTTCTTTTTAAATGTTACTTTTAATAATAACAATGCCTAGTTTTATCTTTTAAAAAATCATAAAATAGATGTTTTTCTGAAAGTTAAACAAACAAATACTTGGCTAGACAGTTCTCCTTGTTATCTAGTTTATATTCCTAGAAATCTTATTCACAATTACATTGCCAATGGATAGTCCACATTGCCAACAATAGCTTCAAAATTGATATACATGTCCTGTATTTGCAAATGAGATGCCATAAACGTCAACTCTTAAGATCAATTCCAATTACAACCCACAATTATTAGTATTCGCTGACGTTTTTACGAGAGGGTACTGCTAATTCGGAAAGTATCAATTCCATCTCAAGACCCAAAATATCCCAATTGCTCACCTGCCCACTACACCATAGGAATGGCAATTATTTGTTCCGATTGTCACGTCCCGACATTAAGGGTACTCTTCTTCAAGGACAGAGATGACCGGTACCCACTTCACGTCCTCAATGCGTCCTGCCGTCGATGGAGGAGGAAGCCAGGGGCATTGTGGGACTGGTGCCAATTTCGTCATAATCAAAATCTAGGACCTTAGGGATTTGTGTGATTAATACGATCATGTCTGGATTGTGTGTGTTTGGCTGGAGTTGAGACCCTAACTGAAGTCATTATCAAAGTGAATAGACCCCTATTTGGCCGCTAATGTCCCTGGTCTAAGTGCGTGGTCACGAAATTCATAGCTGTTCACTAAGGGTTAATTTTGTCGATGGCATTTCGGGACTGTCAAATTTCGAGGACATTGCTTTCCTTTAACTCTCTCCATGCTGAAGGCAACCTGAGATGCCCCAAAGAGCAGTGCCTCTGTATAATATTCTGCAGGGAGAGGGTTAACAGTAATGTCATGATTATGTACATTACAAACTTGTTTTAATCATAATTTAATCTAATCGTGTATTAGTTATAACCCTAGATCCATTCCATTGTTCAAAATATACAAATTTCAATTCATCATTTTCATATTTTTTGGGCAAAATATATTGAAATACTTACATCTTGCTCAATTGAATTTTGTTAAAAATAACTCTGGTTGTTATTTCAATTCATTTGCACAAAGTATATGGTTACAAACCTGTTTTAATCATAATTACAGCCTGGGACTCGTTCCACAGAACAATCGTAGCGCTACGAGAGTCGTATCTCCTGCACGTTAACATGGAGTTGTTAAGGAGTTACGATTCTTGTAGCACTACAATTATTCTGTAGGGGGCATGGTCACTATGTTAATTCTATTACGCAAAATATACAACATTTCAATAGGACATGGGTCAACGCTCAACGAACACGCACACTTTTAGAACCAGATGTGAAATTAATTCTATTTCTGTTCGGTGTAACTTGGTCATGCAAAGAAGTATTACGTCTTGAAATTGAAATTGAAAGCTGTCTCCGTAAATCGATGTCATATCATGATGGCCGACACTGAAAGATACCGACATGGAACCCATTGAAAATGTTTCCGTTACTTAATAATTGATATTCCTCGTACTTATCCGGGGTTGAATCTCTTTTAACTCTCAAAAGCCCTGTCCAACGGCTGTTAGTGATCCGGCATCGAGTGATGCCAGATCTAGGGGCGTGATTAAACCAGAGTTCCGTAGTTGCGAGAAAACTGTTCCGATTGACGTTATTGATCAGATTCTTGATGTATCTATCCCCAAGCAGTATAGGGAACCGTCACATGTTTATTTTGTGAAATTATTTTAATCTTTTCATTATTTGCTCTACTGAAATCGTTATTGCTTAATTTTGAAAGTAAGCCATTGTAAATGTCCAATTTGAATTCAAATAACTCGGAATATTTTCTGTACTAGTTATTATCTGAGTGTTCTGCCCTGTAATAAAGTAATAAAGTAATAATGTGAGATTGGATAGTGTACTGGTTAGCGAAAGGTTCAGAGTTTGAATCCCACCTGATAACCGTAGTACCCTCAATTGGTATCGTAGTGGTTTATATATAAAAGTTCACGTTACTGCAATTCTGAAATACCGTAATAGTAAAAATATGTACATTTATATTGCAATAAATCCACGATCTCAATCTGCCTCATAGCAGTCCTTTATTAACCCAGTGTAGTGCATTCACATTCCTTCTCAACTCCCTGGGGAGTATACACCCAAAGCTGCTGTAGAAACCCTTCATATAAATTGAAATCATGTAGAATTATTTTCCCTCAAATAATCATTGTTCAACTCATCGATGTGTAAATTGAAAGCATTAAATCTGTTACTTGTTATATTACAAATTCCTAAATTGAAATTACGTAGAATAATTAATCACCTCGAAAATCTGTGAAAGCATTACTTCTATTTCTTGTTAGATTACAAATATGTAAATTGAAATTACATAGAATTATTTCCCCTCAAATAATTCATCAACTAAAAAATCGGTGTAAATTGAAAGCATTAAATCTGTTACTTGTTAGATTACAAATACGTAAATTGAAATTACGTAGAATTATTTCCCCTCAAATAATCGTTGTTCAACTTACCTATTGTCAATAAGCCACTGTAGGATGTGTATTACTATGTAATTGGGACTTATTACAGAGCAATCGAGAGCATTACCGAATCATTCCTGTTCAGATATCTCGTCCTTAAATTGGATTGGATGCTATTGATTTTCAAAGACAGAGTTGAAATTACTTTAAAATGGAAAGCGTTTCGTGTGACACTCTGCTTATACAAATAACAGAAATGTACGATCTCATTATGTCAAATATTACAGTGTAAGTAATTTTCATGATGATTTTCACGTACTTTGATAATAATAATTCAATATTTAGTACTTCCATCAGTGTTCGAAATAGAGCTGTCCGCACGTCCGCGACAGGTTATTTTCAGCGAGGGCGGGTAATGTTTTATCCTTGCACACCCACATGTCGTGTTACTTTTTGTTCGTTTTACAAGATGTATATCATCGATCACTGGCCAACATGTATGAGGACGGGTAACTTCTCAGACTTGCCAATCCTCATGGCTGGCAGTGAAATTGCTGGAGTTTTATACACCGATTCCATCTTCCTGGTCGAATATGGGTGAAATATTCCTGCTCTGACACATAAATCATTAATTCAATAAAAATATAAAATTTCTTGTGGAGATTGTATTGTGATGGAAGGTTACTGAGATAATTTGTTTTGTTATGTTTGATGATTGACAATAACGCAATCACTGTGGGACAAGTAGGGTTTAAGTACCTTGTCCAACTGTAAAAAATGAAATATTGGAATCATGTCCTGTCTACTTTCTTGCTATTCATCACAGACTGTTTTGTTATGTTTGATGATTCTCACTATTATTCATTATCATCGCGTGACAAGTGGCATTAAGTACCTTGTCCAAGAGTGCTGTCATGGAAATGTATTCATTTAAGTTGTATCTTGTCCATTTTCTTCCAGTTCATTGTAAACTGTTTTGTTATGTTTATTGAATCACACCATTTATTGTCACAGCGTGACAGATTATAAGGTGTATGAACCTTGTATAAGAGTGTTGTCGGGAGAATGGAAACACATCCTGTCTGTTTCATTGCAGTTCATCACAGATTGTTTTGAGTCACACTATCATTATATCACTCTGAGGCAAATAGGGATTAAGTACCTTGTCCAACAGATACAATGAAGTCACTTTCTGTCAATTCTCTTGCATGCAGTTCATCACATACTCTCTTGATTCACATTACCATAATCACTGTGAGGCAAATAGAGATTAAGTACCTTGCCCAACAGATACACTGAAGTCACTTTCTGTCAATTATCTTGCAGTTCATCACAGCCTCTTTTGATTCACATTACCATAATCACTGTGAGGCCAATAGGGATTCAGTACCTTGCCCAACAGATAGACTGAAGTCACTTTCTGTCAACTACCTTACAGTTCATCACAGACTGTTTTGATTTACACTAGGCTTATCACTATGAGGCAAATAGGAATTAAGTACCTTGTCCAACAGACAATGAAGTCACGTCCTGTCCATTCTTTTGCAGTTCATCGCGGACTGCATGGATACGAACCCACAGTTTATCAGTAACTATTTTGATAATTATCACTATGAGGCCAATAGTCATTAAGTACCTCGTCCAACAGACTCTGAAGTCACGTCCTGTCCATTCTCTTGCAGTTCATCGCGGACTGCGTGGAGACGAACCCGCTGTTCCGAGACGACAAGGAGTGCCAGATCCTCATCATGGAGGCGCTCAAGTACCACCTCCTGCCCGAGAGGCGGTCCTCCTTCCAAAGTCCGCGGACCAAACCTCGGAAGTCCACCGTCGGAGTCATGTATGCCGTCGGAGGCATGGACTGCACTAAAGGTCAGTGTTGGTTCTTCTGATTGTATTGGTGAATGGCAGCACATTGTTGGACTGTCAGACTTTAGAGCCATATGCCCTGGGTTCAAATCCCTGTATAGGAGGGTGATAGCACAGTGGTAGATTGTCAGACTTCAGAGCAAAAGGCCCTGAGTTTGAATCTCCTCAAGATCAGTTTCCATTTTCTAATTGTATTTGGAGCGTGATTACACTGTTTTAGGGAGAAAAAAAAACAATTTCAAAATTTAATATATTAGGTTGAATGACATTTAATATTGATGAAATCTGAACCAATCTGTTTTTCTAATCTTGTAAGAGTCCATCACTTCACCCTGATAATCCTTGTATTTCTATAAGTATAATGGTATTTCCTGTACAAAATGGCATAACTCTTAAGGCCAACCATAACTCCAACCTCAGACAACTACATCATTACTATAATTGGAGATACGTTTAGAGTCTTTGTCTAATCCTCGTATCAAGCTATGGTTTTCCCAGTTTGATATCGCCCTGTGGATCCAAACCCAAAAGTCACGGAAAATTGCAGCGCACACCTTTAACCCTCTCCCTGCTGGATTAGGCACCGTCACTGTTCTTTAGGGCATCTCCGGTTGCCTTCAGCATGGAGATGGTTAAATAGTTCAGTGGATCTCACATCAGATGTAACAGTAATGGTGTGGTCAGACAGTCACGATCAGACAGTTGTTCAGACAGTCTCAGTCAGACAGTCCAGACAGTCATGATCAGACAGTTCAGACAGTCTCAGTCAGACAGTCACAATCAGACAATTGTTCAGACAGTCTCAGTCAGACAGTCACGATCAGACAGTTGTTCAGACAGTCTCAGTCAGACAGTCACGATCAGACAGTTGTTCAGACAGTCTCAGTCAGACAGTCACAGTCAGACAGTTGTTCAGACAGTCTCAGTCAGACAGTCACGATCAGACAGTTGGTCAATCTATACATACTCCATCAGGATTAGTCTGCCGGACAGCAGTATTACCTGGCGGATATTAAATGTAGATGGCGGTGACTCCTGGGTTTAGCCCAGATTCTAGAGGAATTCAGAGATACTTCAGTCATCGGTTTCCTGCTAGGAAGTTAACCAGCAAAATATTTGTTTAATATTTGCTGACTATAATATGGTATACTATGTGGACAAGATAGCCAGTCCATTAAGGGATTCAAAATCAGATCTTTGGATTTGTAGTATGACGTGCTACCCTGTGTGCTAAACTGCCCACTGTAATAATTGTAATGATGATAAAGTGGGGATTTTCCAGGTGTGACAATACTAAGTAAATGTCCTAAATAATATCTCAAATATGATATTTTATAGCATGATTGACTTCTAGAAGTTATGCCTAATGACAGATATTTACTTATTATCTATCTGAGACTATCAGTTATGCATTATATCTACTGACAGATACTATATCACATGACAATTAACAGATATATGGATAAAATATAATAATAATAATAATAATAATAATAATAATAATAACAATAATAATAATGTGAACATTTATTTTGCACCAAATCCATGCTTCAGAAGCATGCTCAGAGTGCCACATTATCAGTCCCTGATAAAACTTGAGATTTGTCAAGTGACCTTTCGTATGGTAGAAATGGCACTTTTATAAATGGCACGTCACACACATACATGGTGATCTAAAGGTAGATCATGTTTGGCCTTTCACTAATAGCAGTGCAACAATGAGGTTTGTCGAGAATTTGATTTGAAAATGTGATGTATCTGTGACGTTATCTGAGCGCCAGCACCGAAATTAACGGAGAATCTGATACGTCAACCTTTGAGAATTGGAAAGGTTGTTGAATTTATTACTGTCGTGATTGTCATGCCTTGTTTCCATATTACTGTATACTAGATGAATATACTGGCCATATGCTAGATATATTGAGCACTTCTGGGTCCTTGATCATTACATATGAGTGAAAGATTCCCTCAGTGACGTAAAACAATAATTCACTCACTTACTCTGGGTGAGCGTAACTCCTATATGATCCTAACAATGTTAGTAGTAATGATAGTAGTAGTAATAATAATAATAATAACATTTATAATAATAATACCATGAATGATCTAAATTCTATGAAATTTGAACCATTCCTATTTCAAATTGTCAACATACCCAACCTCAGGTTTTTGAGTATGATTTCATGCTCAAGCTCAAATACTGTATTATGTGGGAATTTGTGAACAAAACTTTGAGTTGACCATGAAATCATACTAAAAAGGTTTTGTAATCTCGAGCCTCATTTGAACGTAATATTATTCACAATTTTGTATTTATTTATTTTTAAATTACATATTATTGTGTTTCCAGGGGCAACCAGCATCGAGAAGTACGATCTGAGGACCAACACCTGGACCCAGGTCGCCAACATGAACGGACGTCGTCTGCAGTTTGGCGTCGCTGTGTTGGAAGACAAGCTGTACGTCGTCGGAGGTCGCGACGGACTGAAGACACTGAACACTGTGGAATGCTACGACCCAAAGAAGAAATCCTGGACCCTCATGCCTCCAATGTCCACACACAGACATGGTCTAGGTAGGATGAGAAATTGATCAACTCGCAGGAATAGCAATTTTCAGTTGTCAATGCATAGGTATGGTCTAGTTAGAACATGAGCATTGTTCACACATAGATAGGCCATAGGGCATGGACCATATATTTTATACATTTTGTATGGTGATTGAAAGGGCATTATAAGTTTACAACAGCAAGTCTTTTGCACGCATCATGTTTCAGGCATGGGTGTGTTGTATAATGATTTTCGCTTGATATGAGGATTCCACATTGTTCCGTCATGTTTCAGGTGTGGGCGTGCTAGAGGGGCCGATGTATGCAGTGGGTGGTCATGACGGGTGGTCATACCTGAACACGGTGGAGAGGTGGGACCCGCAGGCCAGACAGTGGAGCTATGTGGCGCCAATGTCCACCACTCGCAGTACCGTGGGAGTTGCCTCTCTTACTGGAAAGTAAGCATGACGAAAACATGTTCTTTGCTTAATGAGTCATAATCATTGCAACAGTATCATTAGTATCTTCCACTAATCTGTCATGGCTCTAAAACATAATTTAAAAATAAATAAAAATAAAAAAGTTTCATAACTTCTTGGCCAGACCCCAAGATTATGAAACTTTTTGAGTACGATTTCATGCTCAAGCTCAGATTTTATATGAAGATTTATGAACAAAACTTTAAATTGAGCATGAACTCACACTCTCGCGGCATGGTCTTCCTTCCTTGATGTCTCGTCTAACGTTCTCCACATCGCGTATTCGTCGCAGGTTGTTTGCGGTCGGAGGGAGAGATGGTAGCTCCTGCCTCAAGTCGGTGGAGTGTTTCGACCCTCACACCAACAAGTGGACGCACTGCACACCGATGTCCAAGCGGCGCGGCGGAGTGGGCGTGGCCACATGTAACGGTTTCCTCTACGCAGTCGGGGGTCATGAGGCTCCAGCCACCAACCCCACGTGCAGCAGATTCGAGTGTGCAGAGAGGTGAGCCGACAGCACTCCGCGCTACTACATCTATTACTAGTGACAAAACAAGTGGGGGAAAAAAATCATAGCAGGGAAAATAAACAAGTCATAATATTAGTGAAATATTCTAGAAAACGACTCCAAACCCCAATTTATTAAAAAAAAAAAAGAAAAAAAAAAAAAAGATCCAGTATTTCTATTTCGATACTTATTCCAAAATGTACTTGAATAGTCCATTCTTAGTTCCACAGATCAGCCATTATTCTACCAGTATGTTTGTCCCGTACATCGGCAGATGAATAATTGCATGTCTGGTACACCCACAGGTATGACCCCAAGACGGACCAGTGGACAATGATTTCTCCCATGAGCTCGCCGCGGGATGCCGTGGGTCTGTGCCCACTGGGGGACAAGCTGTTTGCCGTGGGAGGCTATGACGGGCAGCAGTACCTCAACGACGTGGAGAGTTACGACCCGATCGCTAATGAGTGGATCAAGGTGCGTGTCTGTACAATGTCCATGTCTGCTCCTTTCTAGCTGTTCTGTCTGTACTTTCTGTCCGATGCATGCACAGTTACCAAGGATCAACACTGCATAGTATAACTGCACATGCGTCGGACAGAAAGTATCAGCTAGAAAGGATCAGCCCCCATCTGTAATGTGAGAGGTTTTGGTGGAGTAAGGTAGATGTCCTTAGTGCATTGATGAAATATGTGGGAATTTGATCCATAATGTGATAGAAAGTGTATTTACCTGTTAATATCCATGCACACGTACAAGTTCCATAGTTATTTTATGACTGCTTCATTCATATTTCCATATTAAACTCACTGTATTTCCTCTTTCCATGGAAATGGAACTGTAGTGTAAAAGTTAACACATTATCATTACTCCAGGAGAGATATATAGACAATCTCACCTGTGTGTTTTGATATGCATTAACTTTTATAATGGCGTCCGTTGCATTTCAAGATAAGTCATAGCAAGCCTTTATAATGATTTTATAGCTGCTTCATTCATATTTCCATGTTAAATTTGGTTGTATTTCCTCTCCACCAGGTGGCGTCTCTGTGCACGGGTCGCGCCGGGGCCTGCGTTGTCCATGTCCCTTCAAGCTGACTAGCAAGAAAGCGGTCGCTCTCGTTGCTCAAGAAATGGCCGTCCGGCCTGCTCCATCTCAAGAAAGTCAAATCACAGCTGTCAACATGGCTATGACTAGCATTCAGAACATCACTCAGGATCTTCCACACCTCTGCACCGTGATTCCAGCATCAACTACTTCTCACACACACATCAACCTCAATCCACTGAAAATCGCATGCATCGACTGACATCATTTATCGACATCCGTACGGAATTAACTTTCAAGTGCAATTAATCTGTGATGGTCATTATTTTTATTCCCTGGATGGATGTCGAGGGCGAAAAAAAAATGAAAAAGAAAAAAACAAAACAGGGATCATGCAAACTTGTATTCATTCCCTTAGAGAGGAGTGCTCATGAAGAGAAATCCAGTGTATTTATTTGGTTTTTGTTTGTGCCTGGTCTTGGTATTTCGTGATTCAGGCTAATGTTGCTAGGGGACGGATGATGGATCTGATGATTATTGTACTCTCGAACTTGAAACGAAACCAAAAATAACAAACAATTTGTAACCAAACTTGGGCATCTTGGAGTGGCTGCTATGACGAATTGGGTTGCTATGGCAACTTGGATTGCTATGGCAAAGTGGGTTGCTATGGTAATATCGGTTGCTATGACAAATTAAGTTGAGGGGTATTAAAAATGGCAGCCCCAATGCATGAATCTGATTGGATTCGAAAGAAAAGAATCAGATTTGTTCGAGGATCGATGTTTTAAATCTTTATTTTGATACTAGTTCTGCATGGACATTATAGATTGTGATAAGGGATGCATAACTGATATTTGCCTTGCTTCAAAGTTCGAGTTGTGGATAGAAACTGTCTACCAGTATTGCGTCTGGGGTGTGTTTTGTGAAAACATTGTAAATATGCTTGGACGACTTTCAGCTCCACATTCTTGCTTCAAATGTCTTGCTTATGGAGGAAATTTGAAAGCTGGACTATTTCCTTATTCTGTCTAGTCCCTATATAAAACACAGAAGCTATTTTCCAGGAGAAAATTTAAAGATATGCAGCAAATGTGTGCTTTGGAATTTAACGATATTTGAATAGATGCGATGTTAAGGTGTACTCTCATGGTGCGATTTATCGCAACAACTTGTATTCTCGATGCATGAGAACAATCGAATACGTCGTGATCAACACATCAATTTGATTTTTCTCATGCATTGATAATACAAATTGCTGTTACAAATCACACCATGAGAATCCACCTTTAGACATGGTGGAAATATTATTATGTTTGAGAATAGTCCCTGTTGGCGTGTTTGTGTAGTCTAGACATCGTGATTTGTCACCGAGACCATTTATAACACACCCATTATCTTTCACAAATTGCATCATTATGCAAACTGATATTCTGAATGTGAATATTGGTTTAAAAAATACTTCATGAATTAAGAAAATACACACTGTTTTCCGATTCCACCCTTCCAATGTCCTCTTTATCTCATTGTACTGTTGAAAAGCTGATGTTTTTTTGTATTATAATGTCTGATACATTGTAAAATTATGTAGCTGCTCACAATTCACAGGCAATTTCCAGCTGTTCTAGGTACATGTACAGTGTATATTGAAATCTTCCATATTAATATTCATAGCAGTTTTATTTCTTTTCCCCAAGATACACATACAAATGTACGAAAATAATATAAGATTTTACCTAGTCGAAATAAACTTACCAATGGATGAGAGCTATTCACCTTGATTGTGCAGTTTATCTGACATCTAATTTAAACTTATATTTATTTAGTAGTTCATGTAAATTACAGCTCGAGCAGCTAACAGCATTTTTACATTTTTTTAAACGTAATTTTCCAGCATTCCAACAGTACTTTGATTAGACAGATATTCATTTGATATATTGAACACCAGAGGCCTGCTTCGAGCGGGTGGACAACTACTATGATAGATACTTGTCTGTTGACTTGGCCTGCAGTGCGTGGTTTGTGATGCTGCAGTGTCAGAGGATATCGAGAACCTTTGGCGCCACCCTCTCTGATCAGACCGGCGCCACCCTTTCTGATTAGGCCAGCGATCCCAAAAGGAATTCTTGTTCTGGTGCTCTGTGCTGTATAACGTGCCTTATATCCACTGAACAGAAGCTCAGATCTACACAATGGCAAATATGTATTCAACTATGATATATATATACATATTAATTTAAGGTCATGAAGCATAAATTACATTTAGATGTTTTAGCTTATACAGTATGTAGATATTAATTTAAGGTTATGAAACATAAATCACGTTTAGATGTTTTAGTATTTAACATTTTCGAATATTCCCATTACAATTGAATATAATGTTTTAGTCGGTGAATGTTGATATGCTATGTTGTTGTGACTGATCACAAGCTAGTCAATTTGGTTTGGAATGGCCGAAATGCATTATTAGTAGGTAGTAATTATTTAGCAGTGCCCATGATAACTTAAGGTGTATAGATCTATGTTTTGAACTTGAATCTACGATGAAACATGCACAGAATAATGAATGATGGTTTATGATATTGCAACATATCTGCCATAATAGGCACTAACATTCTCTGTAATTTATGATGAACATTTACACGTGTTATCCTAGTTATTGAATACTCAAATGACCATCGATAAATAAATTATGCATACCTTAACCAGGTATATAATTTATTTCTTGTTTTTTTCGTACTAATTTGTAATATTTTTCGAAAATGTTTGTAAATTAAATAATTTAAAATTTACTAATTTGACTATACTAACTTTGCTGGTCAAAAGTGTTTGAACATTTTCCGAATGTGTATTATATTTATATTAGTTCATGTTGGTTTGTTGTTATATTCGGCTGTTTGCAAAGATTTATCTATGATGTGATGTTAGCTGTGTTGTCGTGATTCAACTGATAGAGGTGCTGATGTAACATAGATTTTATGTCGTACATTGATGTCCGCCCTACGAGATACAAGTCTGGGACCCGTTGCACGAAGCAATCCTAGTAAATACTGGGATTTGTGTGAGCGAAGTAGGTTTTTTTTAAGCCAATGTCTGATTTTCAGAATTTATTCTGATATTTTGTGTGTATCTCTGGTTACCATAGAGGTTACCTCGTTATTATACATAATCTATTTTGACCCAACATTGGCTTTTCAGAATTAATCCTGCTATTTTATTGGGCATCTCTGGTTGCCTATGATGTTAAGAAAGTTACATGATTGTTATGCAATGTGTCTGTGGTCAGTGCCATTTTGTACATTTTCGTTGACATTTCGTTCAAAATTGTTCACATGACCGCTGAATACCAGATTGCATTGACAGATCATGCCATCTATTTCATTTTAAACACTAGCGAAAACATTCTGGTATGAACTAACATTGCTTTCGTGTAACGCACCCCTCAGTAATGTTGCTTATTGCATGCTAGCATTTAAATGAATCGTGCATACTTCCAAATATTTTTACGTAATTTTTGTTAATGACATATATAATGTTTCTCATGAAATTCAAATGGAACGAGGTTACGGTTAAGGCCAGTTTAAGTGTACATCGAAGTTCAAATTGAAACCTCCCCATGACATTCCAGTTTCATCCGCTTTAAAAAAATCTCACCAGTGGTTTAACCCTCTCCAAGCTGAAGGCAACCGGAGATGCTCTAAAGAGCAGTGCCCGTGTCTAATCCAGCAGGGAGAGGGTTAAAGTCACCGATCTTTACCATTGAAATATAAACTTTAAAAATATGCCACAGATCTTGACCGTTGAAATATGTACATGTATCTTTAACAAAAATTACATCTGTTTCTGAAAATATTTTCACCAAAGGAGCCAGTTTTATCCAAGTCAAATACACAACTATGTCATAATGGTCAATGTTTTTCTCTCCCAAACTTCCAGTTTCATTGGTTAAATAATGTTTAAAACTGATGCCAAAAATTTAAACTACACCAAATTGTTGAGACGAAAATAACTGATTCCATGTTTGTTTATGTTTTATGTTGATGTAGTCTAATACAACTTGGGTATCGATTTTGATAATCTTGCCATGTTTTGTTTGATATTTATGTAGATGTGTGTGTTTCGCCTTGTTGTAGTTTCTTGTGTGACATTTTGTATCGTGGGGGTGTAAGCTATAAATCCTTGAAAACAAGCGAAAAACACCAAATCACTCACTTTCTAATGTCAGCATTTAATTATTATTTTAATTTATTTTTATTTTCTTTAATATTATTTTTAGTATTTTTTTGTGTGTACCAAAGTTCAATTATCAGACAGCAAAAATTGTATTTTTTGTGTCTCTAAGACTATGCATTGGATTTGAGGATTTACAGTATCTTGCACAGTAGACTAGGTATTCACACACACACATCATATTCTGGATGTAAGATGTCTATCTGTGTTTGTAACCCTTCATGTTGTAACTTTGTAAACATTTAGAGGTGGTGTTTGGGTCTTCCGTTTTCAATGTTATTTGCCATCTGTGGAAACTGTTATGAAGTGTTGAGCATGCTTCAGTATTTTATGCTGAACTTTGTCCCTGATACCATAACATTGTAGAAAAACTGTAACAAATCACAATGGTAATAGAATTACTACAAACATTACTGATTTTTTTTATGAAATTAGGTGATCTGTATTTATCAGTAATGCTTGACATAGCTGTATTAACTCTCACCATGCTGGAGGCAACCACATATGCCATAAAGAGTAGTGTCAGTGTCTAATCCAGCAGGGAGAGGGTTAATTTAGTAAATTGTTACTGCTGTTCTATCACACAAATATTTATCACAACTGTTTACAATTCTGTATCTGAGATAGTGAATAGTACAGTGAGTGAGTGAATATGGAGTTTAACGTCACTGTGGGATGAATAGTACAGGGTGGTGCACTTCCACCCCTTGTTTTCAATAGATAAAATAGAAATTTCTAAATGTTATTTTTCCCTGAAAATTGTTACTTTTTTTTGTTCACAAATAGACTACATGTATATCCATCATGTTATATGTAATTCCTAAGAATTAATATCTTGTATATGTCAGGATATATTTTTCAATTTACCATTTTCCCAGCTGTTGTAAAACAATAATTCACTCACTCAATTAACTATTTGTCTTGTATTGTTCTATCACAACACAATGTTTTAAATGTTGATCAGCTGCTGAACAACGATTTAGTGCCAGTCCCAGATCATCACGCACAATGATATTTAAATTGTACGATTTGATCCCTGACCTTTAAACTGTACACTTTGACCCCTGACTTGTCATCCTCACCTAGTCTTAACAATGCAACTACTCAACCGTATCACTCACATCTTCAAACTATTTTTATACCGACAGAAGATATTTTGATATACGTATTTCGTGTCTGTTCTTACCCAGCCTTGAATAGGGTGCTACTTTGATCATATCACATAGATACTACTGTCCAGAAAACATATTCATGTATTACTTAGATACTGCTGTCCATTTGCTGTATCACTTAGATACTACTGTCCAGAACACTGTATGTAAAGTCTAGTTTTATGCTGTCTTTTACGACTGTTACGATGTATGTTGTCTATTTTCACGTCATGTTTCTAGGTCAGTTATCGGTACAATTTTCTGAACGTGAAATTGGTCACTGCTGTTCATACTATTTAGATATAAACTAGCTTTAAGTTTTCATAGAAGTAAAACAAATTCTTGAAAAACATAAACAGCATTCCACTTAAATCGTTACATTTTTCATACGATCAGCGTGTTGTTGTTCAATATAGAAGAATTTTGTACTTTTCTATTGAAGACATGTTGTCCAGCAGATAGAATTAAATCATAAATCACTTCCTGCCATTGTCATCTTCATAATGTAAATATGTAAATACAAAATGCAACATAACATTTATTTTGCATGACTGAATAAAGGTTATGGATCTACATTTATAATTATTTGTGATTTGTCATCGTGACCGAGAAGAAAGCGAGACATTGCTGGTGGAGATTGAAGGATTCTTTTTATCTTTTGTTTCAACTGTGGTTTAGAACCGCTTCCAAGATTATTTTTCTCATATCAGAGCTTGTCAGTTTATGACCGGAGGATACCTGCCGCATACTTGGAGAAAACCTGTGAAAGATGGCTGGTATTGACAAACCAAGAATGCTAACTGCACTGCAGTAGTACATACAGCACACCTGTCATGTTGGAAACTACCCTTGAAAACCTTCGACTGGGAGGCACATTTTTCTGCTTGGGAAGTTCAGGAGTAGTTTTTGAAATAATCAATCTATTCTGCACTGTGAAAAAAATAGTTCTGTGAATCTAAACCAACACCTCAGATGAACAACAAACATTTATTTACTCTGTAAATACTGGGATAGTATAAATATCAATGTGGATGGACTTTATACAGATGACATCAACAATAAATAAAATTAAAAAATGAATCATCTGAAAATAATATTTTCCATATTTTTAAAAATATGAAAAAATGTCAATACATTACACATGTAAAATATCATTTGATCGGTGTATATATAATAAATATATTTGATAATCATGCATTGGTTTGAAATTTTGGCAATAACATATGTCATAAAACTTCCTTTTGGAAGACAATATTGTTATTAGTTGTAAAGCATGTATTGTCTTATCACAGCCAATGGACAGCAGTTACTTTTTGGAATGTTACGTTGGGAAATAAGAAGTTCCTGTGTTCTGGTTGGTCACAATGTTCTGGTCCAACTTGCAGAACTTTCAACAAAACATTAGGCCACTATTAAAATACATACATCTAGAATTTTCCCTTTTATGGTAAAAACAACTGAAACAAATATAGGCATTGCCTCCAAAATACAATATGGCTGTTACAAATATTTGTTTTGCTTCCCACAAATTATGCTTCTGGGTAAAATGTCTTTAATGCATTTACTATCACAGACTTTAGATTTTGGGTTCGGTGCATTAACATTTGGTTGAATACCATTGACAACTTGAACATTATACATGTAAAAATATTCAAACAACACAAGAGTGCTTGTTGCATACTCTCCACAAATCCAATCTTATACATAAATATTATAGAATTTAGTATCCTTCTAATTTCTTATTTGAACAATATGTAGTTCAATATTTCATGACAAAACGGACAATCCTCTTCAATAATTGGCATTTTCAAATACATAATCATACATTTTGGAACGTCAGTTCAAGTAATTGTAAGCTGTAACAAAGAATGTATGTTTTCTTTGAAATGGTTGTTGATTACAAAAATAACATGATGTTCAAGAACAAAGAATGTCTGCTTTCTTTGCAATACTGACTTCAGAAATGTCATAATTCTTAAATTTGAGAACATATAATGTCCATTTTCTTTGAAACAGTTGTCGACTCAACAACATAATAATGTTAATGTTTGAGGACAAAGAAAATCTGTTTACTTTGAAACAATTGATGATTGCATAATACCATGATGTTCAAGTTTGAGAACATTTTCTCTGAACATTTGTTGCAAACTCAAGAATTGCCACAATGTCCAAGTTAAGGACAAAGAATGTCCGTTTTCTTTGAAACAGTTGTTGACTCCACAACACAATGATGTTCGAGTGCAAGTCACGGCATAACAGGAAGTCACGTGTACCGAGTGGCGTCTACTTGGCAGGTTTGTGAGGCCGCGTCTGCAGCTCGATGGCCGCCCTGTAGTCTGTGACTGCATCCTCCCGTCTCCCCATCTTCCCTCGGACGTCCGCGCGGCGCTTGAGAACCAAAGCATCGTCTGGCTTCAAGGTCAAGGCTGTGGAAAGAATATGAGATACATTGAGCTCTGTATACTGTCACTAGCATCAGAATAACACCAACAGCGCATCCTATCATGATAGCATTGAAACCAAATACTAGTAATAATTTCCTTGGACATTGATTACCGACTACCTCAGGTTTGAACTCGGCACCCTTGGCTCTGAAATATGACTATCTACCACTGGGCTACCATCTGATGCTCTTGCCAAAGCATAGCAACAGAAAATAGTAATTTCATGTCTAGGGCCCCAAAACATCGACTTCTGGACATAAATCAGCAGATTTCCCTGGATTTCTGCAGATTTCTGCAGATCCGTGGAACATTCCATGCCAGCTTACCTTTACTGTAGTCCTTGTCAGCCTGCTCGTACTGCTGCATGGATGCGAAGAGGTTTCCGCGGTTGAAGTACATGTGGGCTGAGTGAGGGCTGAGTTTGATGGCCGTTCTGAAATCTGACAGTGCAGACTGGCCATCCTTCAGCAATACCTGTGTCACACAAATACCAGAATATGTCACACGAATACCAGAATATGTCACACAAATACCAGAATATGTCACACAAATACCAGAATATGTCACATGAATACCAGAATGTCACACGATATGTTACACAAATACCAGAATATATCACATGAATACCTGAATATGTCACATTGTCCACACAAAGTGCAAAATTTGCAATGGCCAATGCTTAAATCATTTTAAATTGTTATTTCTTTCAAAATTTCTTAATTTTTCAGATAATTTTTTGAAAAAAATAACTTTCACCACTAGATATAAATATTTGTAGGGCCACGATTATAAAGTCATATAAAGTATTCTGAATGCTTAAGATATCAGTCATTGTTACCTTGGTGATTGCGCGGTTCAGGAACGCGGACTCATCTCGTGGATTATACTTGATACTCAAATCATAGTACTCAAGTGCCTGCAAATCAAAACCAAAGTTGTAAAATAAATTCAAATGTAATTGCGATGATTATTATTCTCTGAAATATTATTTGTTGAGGTATAAAGGTCCAATGTAATAGGAGTCAAAATTGCTGACCGTCTGCCCATTAAATCTGCAGTTATCTCCCTTTGATATTGATCTTATATGAAGGTCCAATGGGCACATACAGAGGGAGTATACAGGTTAGTTCACAATCTCATTTTTTAACTATATTTTTCTTTCATTTGTTGCGACTATGGTACTAAGTCGTGTCCATTTCTTAGAGCTGTTTATACATTTCTGGCTGACTTGCCATCAGCGCTCACACGTACCATCTTGAAGTGCCGTGTGGCGAAGTAGACATTGGCAGCGTTGAAGTATGCCAGAGAGTATGTGGGGTCACACTTTATAGCATGGTGGTAGTCCCTCATAGCGTTAGCCTGCTCATTCATGAACTGGAATAAACAGAAACAGTTATAAAAGTCTTGCATCTCATCATGTGTATGATGTCACATAAAACTGTACCATAAATAAAGCTAGATTTCAGTGATAACCTATATCGACATAGCTACTCTTTTTTTTTTAAATTGAGGTTTAGTCGCTTTCAAGTTTCTTTCACTTACATCACGACTTGTCAGTTTATGGCAGGATGAAACCCGCAACGCAGCATAGAAGTAAGAGAAGTCGATAAAAATAAAATGTGGATTCGAACCCACCTGGTTTATGACCCCGCGGTTTGTCAGGAGCTCTGCGGTCGGTGCCACGTTGATGGCAGCACAGATGTCTTGGTATGAGGCGAACGTGTCGCTCATCTGGAGATTCACAACCGACCGACCTTCTAGGGCAGGCTTGAACTCTGTGGGGAAAGCAGACAATGTTATGGACTGAAGTCTAAAGGAAGAATGAACTGATGAAAATTTGCTATGGACTGAATTCAAGGGAAGAATTAACTGATGAACTTTTGCTGAGGACTTAATTCAATGGAATAGCAATGCAGATTTGCTATGGACTAGATTCAGAGGAAGAAAATAATTATTCAATTGAAAGAAATATATTCATGGTCCACTCTTTCCTATGTATTCTTTCTAGGAATGTATGTACAATTTAACCAATCATGTGCAAAACTAATTATTTCAGGCTAAGGCCTTATTACTGAATAAATGTCTATCTGTCGTTTTGGGTGAACATTATTTATCCCTGAAAGCTAAATTTTGGGCTTAGGATAATTACCTAAAATAATAAATATATGCCAGCTTATTTTCCATTGCTAATAGTAAACAGAAAGTATGACAGACGAGAGCTATCAGACGGTTACGTACCTGGCTTGATGACAATGGCGGCTGTGAAGTGTCGCCAGGCCTGCATGAATTTGCCGGACACCTGCAGGTTGTATGCCAGGTTGACTCTGGCTGCCAAACACATCGGGTCCAGACGCAGTGTCCGCTCATAGTCGTGTCTGTCGGGGGACAGAGTGGACAGATATATAGTATAGGACATATCATGTAGCAAACATATGTAGTATAAGACAAATAAAATAGAAAATACTGCATATTGTAACATCTGTAGTGCTGAATATTGCAGTAAACTATTCATTCGAACTTGCCAATAATTTGAATATTTTAATTAATCGCCCCAAATGATTTATCTTCATTTGTATTTATAAATTGTAATTTACGGATTTTCAACATACGTTCTAACAAAACAAAATAAAAATTAAATAAAATATCCAGGATAATCTTCATGCTAATTTTGAATGTTCAAAATTAGAAAGAATTCCCATTTATATTGTAGTATGCAAAAATTGATGGTTTTACTATACCAGTTCAGGGCAAACCCATACTATGCACTTTTACACAACACTGAAATACCACAGATGTCTGACCTGGCATATTTGAATCCCTCCGCGTGTCCGAAGTCCATGTAAACGTTGCCTCTGCTGATATACCCGTCCAGGAAGAAGTGTTTGAGATGGAGACACTTAGTGAACGTCTTGACAGCATCCTGGAGTTGTCCCAATCTGGCGGCAGAAATGTTAGATAGTTTTTTTTATTTGTGAGTGAGTAAATGGCATTGAAACGGTGAGCTATTTGTGAACACAACAAAAAACAGTGTGTAGAGTTAGTAGAGTGAGTTAGTGAGTGAGTGAATATAGAGTTTAACGTCGCTGCGGGAATCTTTTACCCATTTGCGACGACGAGTGAGTTAGAGAGTAGACTTGATTTTGTAGTGACACATATAATAAGTAAAGGTTAAAGTACGAGAATGAGGCACAAGTAAAAACAGAGACAGTCGCAGACACGTCTACGAGTACTACGATGCCAGTGTTGAGAATCAATCAATCACTCGATCTACCCAGATTATCACACATAAATGTATTTATTTGAGACT
>JAUTBV010171230.1:0-23890 GCA_032361325.1 Lepetodrilus fucensis | reverse complement strand
AGAGATTTGCCCGACGTGTAGTTTCCAGTTTCTGGCCATCCCAGGTAACCTGAACAGTCGGAAATGGGAAACTACACATCGGGCTAGTCTCTGATGTCACATACTACGAACAAACTGATGACTTAACTGTATCCATAATGGTAACCATAGTGTTGTGAAACCTCTCTATTGAAATACTGTTGAAAGTTTTCGAAAATCTCATAAAGTTATCAAACCACATATTTAATTCAACAATGTGTACCCAATAAAAGGAATTCACAAAGTTGTACCATGAATTCACTAAACTGTATCAATAAATCCACTAAATTTTACCACTTTTAATCCACTAAGCTCTATCATGAATCCATCGTTGCAAATGGATGAAAGATTCCCGCAGTGACGTAAAACTCCATATTTACTCACACCTTGATTTACTGTACTTTGTTAATAAATTTCATAAAATAAGATATTGTATATTTGAAAATAAATTTAATAAAATAAGATATATTTGTATATTGGACAAATTAAGTTAGTGGGCTAGAAGCAGTTATATGTTGCATGATCCATGACATGTTGTGCAGCTTTCAAGCATGTTACACTGTCTAGTTATTATCTACTTTCTACCATGGCTATGTAACAGAAGCAAGACATTGTTGGTCTGACGCGTTATACTTCACATATGAAGAGAGGCTGAAGAGGTTTTTCTTCACTGTCTCGTATTTTTACCGTGACATTGCATATTCTGGTAGTCACAGTAGATCCCATGGCAAAACTATGAGTCAAGCTTTTGTTGAGGATTTGGCCATGTAATCCCTTCCACACACAGTCACCCCAAATATTTACCCTACCACCAATTGATCACGATAATATTACAAAACTGGTACATGGCACATGTGAGACATTGTATCTCTATCATGTTTGTCTTGGTAAGATACGTGAGATGACTGCAGTGTAAAAATTATACAAATCTGTGATATTATTATGTAAAAGTTATGCTAAACTAACATTAAAATATGATAATTGTATTCAAAATGTATACAAGTAATTGATATGATTGACATATATTATGGTAAATAGTCTGAATAATTAGAATCCCAAAAGATTTAAGTTCTTATTCTCTAAATGTTTTATAGTTTTAGTATTGTTAGTAACAGTGTCAGCTCTCTAAGAAAGCAATTTTCAGTTCAAGAAAGCTTTGGGAATTTAATTTGGTCTTTGACTTGGTGTTTTGGAAATGAAAGCTATTCTGAGAACTTCACAGAAATGTTGAGCTCGACAGTTAAGACCCAGCTACTGTTCTTTTACAGGAATGTTAAGACAGATACTTTATGTGTGGGTGGGAGTGGTATTAAGACTGGAACAGTCTCACCTCATCTTTTGTGTTAACCCTCTCCCTGCCGAATTAGTCACAACCACAACTTGATTGTATATCTCTAGGAAGAAAAGGGGTTAAAAGAAGGTTTTGCATTTTCCCATGAGAATTTATTTATCATTGAAAATAGGTACATTGTGCTCGTAAAGCTTTATTGTATATTGGATATTTTATGAAGTATTTGAATGGCAAGAAGAAGTATTCTTTTATAACAAATGCTTTGATTTGAAGAGAGCACATTTGTACATTGTGTATCTAAATGGTAAGAAGAAATATTCTTTTATAACAAATGCTTTGAAGAGAGAACATTTGTACATATTGTGTTAAAGCCGGCCAGAGATTTCTCTCTATTCATGTGTTCTGTCGCTTCCTGAAACCGGTACTGGTCCGTATTGTCAAGCACCTGTTGTACATAGTATAACAGACATCAATGACGCCATTGCTGTATGATTTAACCCTCTCCCTGCTGAATTAGCCATAGACATTGCTCTTTAGGGCATGTCCGGTTGCCTTCAGCAGGGAGAGGATTAAAGGTGTGAATGGGTGTTTAGATGTGGAGGTAGTTATCTGGGTTATGTGTACAAAGTGACATGTCCTGGTCATTTGTATGTTCTTTGTTGCCAATGAAGAACGAATGCGATGTCCAGTTGGCAAATACTTCCTACGGGGAAAGTATTGTAGGAGAGTTTTGTTAGAATATGACAGTGATGAGAAAGTATTTCCAGTAATAGAATCATTCTTCTTTATTTGTATGTTGTGTTACCTTTCTTTAATGTTTCCAATGGAATATATTTAAATACCATGCCAACAATGAAAAAAGGATAATTGGTTTTGCGATATATTTGCTTTGTAAGAATGTTGCAGAACAAAATAATTTTCTTTGGAAACATTCTTACAAAACAACATATGACAAAACCAATTGAAAATTGTTTGGGAGGTATTTATGCCAAGACATTTTATAAATAGGTTAATGCATGTCTTCTTGGTCCTACCAACCAATCAACCAACCAACCCAGTTTATCTATTTTAGAAATCTGGCCCTACAGGTTACAGGTACATATTGATAGTGATTTTCCTACTCTAGTCCAAGTGTCCTTTAAGCCCAGTAAACATGGCTCTGCAGGTTGACCATATCCCACTCTTGTATCTTCATATATTTTCTATATCCATTTATTGCAATAGGTAAAATGCCTATAAAAATACTTTTATGATACAAGACTTGGTTATAGGTTTGTATGCTAGATACAACTTGACAGGTGAATATGATAATTGAAAATCTTTTTTATGGACGTCATAAAAACTATCCAATCTTGAAACACAATCCCAAGTCTGGTATTTCAAAGTACTTTTGAGATATGAATCAAGAACCCTTGGCTATCATGTAGCAGGTCTGGAAACCATCTGTAGTATTAGTGAATACAATTCAACTGTAAGATAAATGCTACATAAAAATGTAAATAATTTACATTCTATGTATTGTCCATACACTTTTGGGTACAAAATCCTACACAATCAATAATATTATTTTTGCAATAATTCTATGATAAAGCAACCCTTGTACTGTTGATAGTGTTTAACCCTATCCATGCTGGAGGCAACCTGAGATGCTCTAAAGAGCAGTGTCTGTCTAATCTAGCAGGGAGAGGGTTAAACATAATTTTTTTAACACAAATAAAAAATAAAATAATATTTTTTTTAATGGTTTTTGAATTTGCAATTTTATGCAACTACCCGGTATGCAATATTTTTAATAAAGCAGCATGCTGTAACACATGAGTAAGATATTGTATGCAACACATTCACACATGTATTCACTATACTAGTAATTGTGTCAAATATGTTCTTGATAAGTTTGGACAATAAACATATTTTGTACATACCTTTACACATGGTTGGACCACTAACTAGGATTAAGATAATAGGATTACTATTGTAGGACCTTGCACTAAGAATCTGTGTATTATGTCTATAAATACCACAACTGGCCCTGATATTACGAAACCTTTTTTGAATACAATTTCATGCTCAATTCAATTTTGTTTTCCCCATATAATATTTTAGCTTCAGCATGAAATCATACTCAAGTTTCGCAATCTCTGGGTTGTTTGTAAATATCAGGGGGCCTATTCTCAAAACGTTCTTATGAACTGTTCTTAGCTACGAAGTTTGTAAAAACGTTTTGAGAATAGGACCCCAGGTATCTACTGGGTGTGTGTTATTTATAGATACCTGTATTATATATGAAGATACTGTTAATATTTGGAATTGTGTAAATTAATTATATCTGTATTACAATTAATGTTGTAACTTTATTGTTTAGGGTCATTATTTTCACAACTAATTAATTTAATTCCAAATAGCTTTTCAACAGGCTAATATTCACATATATGTGGAACCATAAATGAATATTCTCAATATTGAATTTAAGATATTTTTCAGAAAATGTTCCCTGGTAGATTAGTCTGTCGCACACCTTATTCTCACCCAAATATTCTTATTCAAAACATCCATCATGAACATAATAACTAACTATAAGTGTAGATTTCTGGAGAACAGAGGAAAAAGCGTTTCAGTGAATCCTTTCATATAACTATAATACCAATCAGTATAATTTATATTTAAATGATTTCCTTTCACCTTCTGAGACTACAGATCACCTGCCTACACCAAATATTGAATGACCTTTCCATTAAGGCGTGCTGAAGTTTGACTTGCAGCCAAATCTGATATGGATCCATGGAAAGCTTTAAGTAGAGAAGTCTGCTGAGATTCTCCAGAACAGACAGGATAATAAGGATAATGTTCTGCTCATTTTCACAGTCACTGCATGTACCAGAACATTATCTGAGCATGGGCTTGTTTTATTGCAATGTCCAGTCATGATAGTCTTTGATGTGGTGATGGTGTGGTGTGTGTTGTGTGTGTGTGTGCGTGCGTGTGTGTGTGTGTGTGTGCATGTGGTGTGTGTGTGTGTGTTGTGTGTGTGTGTGTGTTGATGGGTGTTATAGTGAGTGTGTGTTGGTGTGTTGGTGTTTGTCAATGGGTGTTAATGAGTGTTCGTGGATGGGTGGTGTATGTGTGTGTGTGTGTGCGCGCATACACACGTAAATGTGCTCTGCATGTATTTGTATTTATCAGCAGATGCTTAATATTCCTACACTATAACGCAATTACTTCATTGTAGAATTACATTATTTATTATACCTTATTTGCATATAGCATTGGCATTTTGACTTGGCATTTCATTAACCACTTTTAAATGAATATAAACTTTTATTACAGAAATGTGTACAACAATCATATGATAACAGTCCATTTAGAGACAATTTATGGGAAATAATTAATGCAACTTTATTCTAATTGTCAATACCAACAACAAAAATGTTTATTTATTTTACTCTGTGCCACAGCTGTCAATAACATTATCGTGCTGTTTATGTTATCTGATGAAGATCTTTTATGATAACTTACTTAATAAAGTTAGCATTATTGAACTTCCCTCAGCTCGTGTGCTTCAAATCTATTTCTAAATCTTCAGGTTATAATATACGATTCACTTATTAACTTTCAAAACATCCCTTTGCAAATACTTCCATGGTGTATGGAATTAAACTCATGTTGTTCAATGGAAATACAGAATTAACAACAAACCACCCAATTTGTTCCCTCAAAGAAATGGTTGTTATCCAAGGAAACAGGGGGCCTATTCTCAAAACCTTTTTTTTTATGATCTTCTTAGCCTAAGAACATGCATAACATGTTCATAGACCTGCTATATGAATATTTATGATTGTCATACGATCATAAGAATACAATGAGAATAGGCCCCCAGGTCTATGAGTTAAATTGTGCAACTTTTAGCCTGCTTCACTGATGTTTTTTACTGGTTTTTTTCTAGATAATTCTGAGGATTCATCTGGAAGATGTTGACCAGAAGAACATAGAGGTTCCCATTACTCCGGACACCGTCGGCCGCGATGTCCTGGAGTGTGTCCATGACCCCAGTGAACAGGACTGCCACCTGGTGGAGAGATGGAAGAACTACGGTCAGTCTGAGAACACTGTCGTCTTCTGCTGAACTCAATATAGATACCTGGGGCTGATGGTAGCGCAATGGTAGAACGTTTGGACTTCAGAGCCAAAAGCCTCTGGTTCAAATCCTTTTTCCTGGAGCTGTGCATCAATGTTGGCGAAAGTTACTTTTCTGACACAATAGTGATGTACTGTGATGAGTGTCAATAGTGATGTACAATAGGATGTACTGTGTTGAGTGTCAATGCAGATATCATTCTTGGTCTGTCAGTGCTCGCAGATTTACTGCAACATGCTGCTCTACAGATGTTGCAGGTTTCCTCCTGCCCTGAACTGACAAGCCATGATATAAGTGAAAGAATCTTGAGGAATGGGATAGCACAATCGGTAATGTGTTAGAACTATGGATTTTAAATTTCGAGTCTAGACAGTAGACACAGACTAAATTCAAGTCCAGGCCCCAAGATTACGAAACCTTTCCGAGTGTCATATGAGTGTCATGTGACGTTATAACCCTTGACTCACAGAATTCTCAGGCTATGACGTCACATGATGTTTTATGAACACAATTCTGAGTTGAGTATGGAGTAATTCTCAGAAAGTTTCGTAACCTCCGGGCCAGGCAGTTGGAATATTTTCCACTGTGAAGAGCAGAAGAGAAGATTGGGATGCAATGTCTATACATTGAATACAGTCATCCATGGTGGTGTATATATCCCAGCCATAGCTTGTTTATCTTAATACAGGTGTTTTTCCCATGATCACTGCAATACTGTTGAAAATGCAAATAAACAAACCTGAAATGAATGCTTTGCATGACGTTGGTGTTGGAGACAAGTTGACCTAAGAGTATTTCAAAGCAGCCTATGTTTTAGCTGACTGTGATTAGAGGATTATGTCTAGGCTATGTTTATTAAAATCAGATCCACAAACTGATGCTCAGACATTTGGACATCCACTTAACAAAAGAATGTCAAAATGTTTAAGTTGCGAAATGAGATCGGATTTTAATTAGATTTTATCTCGGCTAAGGTTTTTCCCCGTGGTAGATTTACCAGTGAAGATATTATACAAACATTATATCCAATTCCATTGCAATAATTTTCAGTGTCTGTTTACCCTTACTTCATACAGAACGGGTGATCGACTCGGAAGAAAATATTTCGCTCCTTCTGGACCGACACAAGGCGGAGAACGAGGATGTGATGGTGTTTCTCCTGTATGGCGGTGGCGGTGGCACCACAGCGGACCCAGTCGGCCAGACTCCTCCTCACTACAGTCCGCAGTCCTCCTCCAGCGGCAGTCCCGTCCCCGGCAGTCCCAGGATAGGTGAGAATACACTACATACATCCTCTACAATGCAGGGTATAGTTTCTCAAAGCTCTCACATCTACTATGAGGCAATAAGGACTCTCGTAGCCATCTCAAATACTTAGGGATCGTACACTTACGAGAGCGCTATGGTCTCATTGTGGATATGAGAGCTTCAAGAAACTGATACCCAGGAATACTGGTTCCTAGTCCCAAGAACTGATGATGACCAATGCAATACTAAACATGCTTTGGGGCTGGGATTTACCACACTATTATCCCTCTCCCTGCTGGATTAGGCACTGCTCTTTAGGGAATCTCTGGTTGCCTTCAGCATGGAGAGGTTTAATATACTCATTGTTATAAATATACCGGATGAACGGTTCATGCAGTCACCTGGAAAGTGATTTTATGGTCTTGTCACCTGAAGAGTTGCTTCCCTTATTCTACAAATTGTCATTGGTCGATCGTGTGCACTGTACTGGCTGGCCTGCAACGCTTACCACAGCTGAACATACTGAGTAGAGAACTGTAGTTACGTTGTGCTATTGGGTCTAGACGCTATTATTTGCAGGTGCGTTCATCAAGGAATGGAAGTTAATGTCTTCAGAGATGAGGCAGACACATGTGGTAGTTAATTCTGGCCACCACAGTTACTGAAATATTGCATTATTCAGAGAAGTGATACAGTAATATTGAATTGATATTAAGAAAAGTTGTTGTTTTTTAAATCATTTTTTATTATTTTAATTTTTAATTTTCTAAAAACTCTGAAATATTTGTTTTTATTGTCACACACATCTGGCACCTGTGCTTCTTTGTCTTCTATTCCATTACCATAGTTTAGTACACACAGCACTAACTAATGACCACTCTTCCTCAATGGCGATTTTAAAATAGCATTGCTTGCAGACTACCAAAGTCGAACCACATTGAAACTTGAGGATTTTAATGACTGTTATTTCAGTCTGATTTGATTGACAACGAGTTTAGTTCCTAATCAATCCCAGAGGTAAAGTGTTCTATATTTGGCTTCTCAGTGGCTCCCTAGCTACCGTAATGTGTCCTGTTTCCAGACTGCAGTGCCAGGCCTCAATCTCATAGGCCTTGGAGGATGGGAGTAGATAAAACTGTTTGAATGGGAACTTTCCCAGCATGAAGTCTGTTACGTGCGGCATACAATGTTAAAGAGTCCACATTACTACTGATAGCTGCTCACTTGGAAAATTGCGGCAGTACTTTCATTATGGAGCCGTATCGAGATCGGTTCTCAAGACCCCGTGATTACCATAGCCTCGCCAGATGTACACCTTGCAGAGAGCAAGCCCTTGCTGCTTCATCATGGGATTCAATTATAGTTGCCACTTTTAAAATCGTTCAGTTTGAATTGGCTCTTCAGACCTGGATTAAAAGAGGAATTTTGGTTGCTTCTCTAAAATAAATGGCATAAAAACCAAGACTAGCGGAGATTCAGGGATGTTTTAAGTATTATTTAGTTTAATTAAATTTAGATATACAATAATGCTTGGGAAAAGCTATTATAAATGTTATTTATAATGAGAATTTGAATGTGCAATTACATGTTGTTCTATGGCTATTGTTGTAACATTGCAAATGTCAAAGATTTATTGCTCAATCCTCCTTATTTACCGGTCCATTGTGTATATTATCTTGGCACTTAAACGACCAAAGTGCAATTTAACTTTCTAACCATCGTGGCCACCAGCCAATCAGAGTGTCCGGTCTGAAGTATGGCCTCTGGTTTACTATAGAGTTTAGACACCCAGCATAAACATTCCGTAGCTAATGAGGCATAATAAAGACATTGACACAGGTGATAAACTTGCATAACCCTTGTTTATGACCGAGCTTTGCATAATGTGGTTTATGACCGCCCTGCGCCGTGTTGTGACAAGATATGCTATGGGCAGTTTCTGGACACGCTTGCTCGCCCATGTTCACTACAATACTGTGGCCACTGACCCTTAGCTTGACCACTCGCCCAGCAGAGTATACTGACCCCCTTGACCAATAGAGCACTAGTTGTTTGATGAACGTAATATGTCAATATTTGTACATGTAAGAAGGGGAGGTATTACAGATGTAAATATACTCATATGTTCTCTTACATGTCCTGGCTATATTCCATCATCCCCTTGCAAAATGGAGTATACTGACCCCCCCTTGACTAATAGTGTACTAGTTGTTTGATGGATGTAATACTAGTATGTCGATACCTGTACATGTAAGACAGGGAGATATTACAGACACAAATCTACTCATATGTTCTATATGTCCTACTCATATGACTATGTTCCATCATCCCCTTGCCCAATGGAGCACTGTTTCATGGACGTAATTTATGTCAATGTCCGCATATTTATATAGGATGAGGATAGATACAAATATGTCCATGTGTCCTCTTACATGTCCTATCCATGTATAATCCTGTCAATTAATGTCCTGTCCATAGCCCATTATTCCCTTCATCACTTTATACCTACTGTTTGATGGATGTCATATGTCAATGTCTATATACCAGTGGTGGACAGGGAGACATGGCAGACAAAAATATGCTTACATGTCCTATACATATCCTGCTATTGTCCTGTCCATGTCCTGTCAATGTCCTGTCCATATATCCTGTCATCGGACAGTAAGATTAATGATTACTGAGCTGGGGTCTTCTGACAAGACAAGGATGTATGCGTGAAATAATGTGGAATGAAGATAAAAGTCACTTCAAAAGATGACTCCTGACAAGATAATTGGCTGTAATAATTGTAACCCATTTCAAATGTCACAAAGAAGGTTTACCTACTTCTCCACTGCTTGTCAAAATTATCTTGTTCTTTTATTTCTCATTGTATATGTTTGTATTCTGTGTCTATCTATAGGATTTCGGTTATCATACCGATCTAAAATAAATGTTTCTGTTGGCATTCCAGACCTCCTTTGGTCTGTGGTCAATAGATCACATGGAAATAATAATCCTAATATCTTAAGTAGCTCTTTGTACCACTTGGTCAGGTGATCCATACGTACAAACGACCAATGACAGGCGAGAGAATTATACATACACGAAGGACCAACGTAGCAAAGTATCTGTTTACTTGGCAATTTGTTCTCATTGTGACACCAATCCATAAATATATATCTGCAGCCCCCAAGGAAAAAATAAGTTTTATTTGCATTTATGAATATGCATTTGAAAGCAAATATTATACTTCTCTTATAATAGATATACTTGTCGCCATCCTCCAGCATACTTCATGCCGCTATCATGAAGGGCAAACACAGAATTGTTTTCATAACAATGAGACACGTCTTTGTGCTTGCGTTGCAGAATAATACGAGAGCAAAATTCCATTTGGGATCTATATCGTTTTGTATTTGCTTGAATGATGGTATTTCTGAGCTGAAGCCGTGATGGTTAAAGTACTTCTGCTGGTGCTACAGAGACTGAAAGGTGTATCGAGTATTGATATTGATATATGTTTGTGTTATATATCCTAAACTCTTTCTCTCAATATTGATGTCTTCTGAGCCGACATACCAAGGTAACTCTGTAAGATGTGTTATTGCTTCCAAGTATAGCTGGAAAATTCTTACAAATAACATTAAGAAATAATTTATTCATTAATTTATTCTATGATCTGAACACTTAACAACAGTACGTCCTCGTAATAATGGCAGTCTGCCCAGATGATGCTAGATCAGCACATTATTAATTGCGTCATAGAATCTGTCATCCTTGGCATCATGTGGCATCATGCCTTGACATTCGGTGTCATCTGAAAGTGACATGGAAAGTGTTTTACGATCCTCTGTTGGAGAATGGTCTTTCTGTTTCTGTATGGATCTGATTCTCTAAGACTGATGATAGCTTTGTGTTAATATACCAGGTATAACTTCATGCTTTCTCTGTTATACATATATTTTGATTTTGATATGCACGACTTCTATTGTTTTTATTTTCTTAGGGCTAAAGCATCCTCTCACACCAGGGATACTTTATTACGCTCAGGACTCGCTGTATGAAGTGTGAACGTAATTAAAGGTACCCCTAGGGTGCGAGGATGGGGGCTAAAGAGACCATCTCTGCTGGCATTATTCTTTATTATTGTACAGTAAATAGATGGTGCTTTAAGTTCAACCTCTTTCATCATAGAGGCAAGCAACATGAGATGCCATATAGAGCAATGGTTCTGATTATCCTCATCTATTCATATAATCATGATCATGTATGGGTGAAAAATTCCTGATGTGATGTAAAACAATAGTGAACTCACTCACTCACTCATTCACTCACTCTACACTTATTATAAAATATTCTGAAAGAAATTATGAATAAAGCAAGAACATCTTTGATGGAATATGATAGGGGCTGATTATAACATTTTATATATTCTTCAGAATGTTCAATTGAAATATAAACATTTCAGTTTCAATAAAGATAACAGATTTAGGATATTATAAGTTTATAATACCCCCAAGCATATTTAACATCAATGTGAATCAGTGAATGCAACCAAGTTCTTTGACGGGCTTAAAACTTCACCTTGGAATTGATGCATGCCAATGACCTATCATAAACCTTTATTCAAGTAAATCCTTTGAAACCATCACTTTGCATGCCTAACTATTAATGATGTTTCTATGCACCATGACGTCTCAGTAAATAGGATGCAATTTGAAAGGAGTTTGAAACACCTAATTCAAAAACGGATAAACAACACATGACATTTTCTCACGGTCGGAAAACAATATGCCGATACCATTAAATAGGTCCATTACTTTGTGTGTACTATTAACCATGTACCGTAAATAAGGTTATCGACTCTTAATGATGCTTGGTATGGGTATCCTTCTGTCAGTACAGTAATATTAATGTCTGTCTGCCTCATAAACTTACATTGTCAGCTGTTGAAGAGGTTATCTTCATCCTGCATCATGAGTGGAATCTACTTGCTTTACAGAATATAAATTTGTAATTGAATTGTCGAAAATTACATCTTAGAGACTATAGCCAGTTTTGATTATGCACAAATAGCTTCAATTAAAAATCATGTTATATCATGAACTCATTCTATTTTTTTATGTACTACTAGTATTTTCAATAGCCTCATTTAGAAATCATGTTATATACCATGAATACAATGTATTTTGTATGTACTATTTTCAATTTAACGTAATTTTTATCGTCACAAATGGGTGAAAGATTCCCGCAAACTCCATATTCACTCAAATGTACTATTTTCAATAGCCTCATTTAGAAATCATGTTACATACCATGAACACAAAATCTATTTTGTATGTATTATTTTATTAACTAAATGTCAGTCTAGCATTATTCAGTGTCGAGTGATATATATTTTAAGACCTAGGTGTTACATGCGAGAGAGTTCTCTAGGAAGATGTCTTGTAGCAATCTATTTAAACCATAGAGCAAGACTGGCGCATCCATCACACTGTCTTCTCAGATCTAGCACCAGACACCTTTGGGAAACCTTGGAGTATCATAGCTCTTTAGAATAACAATGTATATCTATTATCTACAGTAGTGTGGGACAGTAGAGTTTATTCAGTCTAACATGCAGTTGTATAGGTGAACAAGTTGGAATAAAAGAGTTGGGAAAGAGAATTAAAGTAGAATAAATTATATGATGAAATGAACAATTTGGAATAAAAACAATTGGGAAAGAGAATGAAAGTAGAATATATTATGTGAGATTAACCATTTGGAATAAAAACAATTGGGAAAGAGAATGAAAGTAGAATAAATTATATGAGATGAACAATTTGGAATACAAAATTTGGAAAGAGAATGAAAGTAGAATAAATTATATGAGATGAACAATTTGGAATAAAAATAATTGGGAAAGAGAATGAAAATAGAATAGATAATATGTATAAACAATTGACCATGTACATACATTATCCATTGTTTAATGCACTAATAGTATTGACACGCTAATAGGTAGGATTTGATGGATTCATATGAAGAATAGCATCAGAGCAAATATGAATATGAATATGTACTCTTACTCTTAGCAGGGCCTAATCTATCTGTACCAAATAAATAGATGTGAGCAAATCGCGATGCATACCTACAATTATTTGTATGTCATGCTGAAATGACAATCTATTACTGAATTATCATTCTTACAAACGATATAAGCTTATAGGAATTATCATTCGATGGGAATTAGCGATTGTCACGGTTGACATGGGTCTTTTGTCTGAGGTTTGCGGGTTCCCACACCAAGAGATGATGGGCCTCTTGCACAAAGCTGTCTCAGTTAATCATCACAAATATGAAAAGTAACGCTTAAAACTGGTTTGCAAAATTGAATACTAAAAAAGTGCAACTCATTTACTAAGCAAACACTGCCATCTGCAATGTTTAAAAACTACATCGTCTTGCAAGCATTCAATGGCATCAGATTTAAATCTACGGCATCTTCATGAAGGTGGCCCTAGAGGTGATCAGTTCGTATACTGGACAGTTACCTGAAGGCAAAGCTTATCGAATGTCTGCGCAGTTCAAAGGCAGAGGGACAGGGGACCTATTCTGTCTGTCCTGACCAAGCGTATGGACTGCAATAGATAGCTTTGTGTTCCCAAGGATAGCCACTAGTCCTCTAATCATTCCAATAAGGAGATCAGTGACAGTGCTTTATGGCCATGCTGTCATAAGAAGATAAGGTGATCAAGAGGTTGATTCAGCCAGAGGGCACAAGAAGATGCTGGGCCAGTAGTAAGTGGCCATTGTTTGACCATTGCTCAACTATTGCCTGACCACACGAGTGACATACCTGGGACTGCTTTTCAGGGTGGATATATATATTTCTTGGTAGCCGGTTGTGAGTTTGGTATCTGTTGTTTATAATGGATTATTTACTGCATATTGGTTGATGTGTGGGTGTGTTATAGTCGTTACAAAAACCATGAGAAATATATGTTTATGGTGAAGTCTGCTTATAATTATCTTTGAAGATAGCACAGTTTGAATGTGTTCTCTTGCAGATCAAACTGTATTGCAGATGTAGATAGTGTATACAACCCACATGCCAACCACATAGTTGTAATCGTCTGGCAGGGTGAAGATTCTTTAGTGAATGTACCATATTTACAGCAACAATTCCAGTGATTTCAAATGTATTACAGTCTGAAATGAGACACCGACTGAAGATTAGTCACGTTACTAATTCTTAGCAATATTTCATAATAGATGAGCTCTCGATCTGCACCGAGTTGGCTTCTTTGGTAATACGGTTTCACTTTGAAGTACTGGTGGATGCGGAAAATATGCAATAGGAAACACGGCCTAGGTGTTACGAAGAAGACAGGAACTGAGACACTCTTCTCATCACAGTTCTAGGTGCGATCTATCAATTACGGCTGGGCTGCCGCTCAACGGAACAGAAACTGCCAGTTATTGAATTTGTGATGTAAGAAAATTTGTAACAACTTTGTGGGATCTGGAGTGAGGATAGATTTCCTAGAGATAGTGCTGTGGACATTATCAAAGGACTCTGGGAATTGTGAAGGAGAGAAGCCCATGGTTTGCAAGCACGGCGAGGTATGAAAGACTGTCTGATTGACCGAGTGTATTTGCCCAGGAGATGAACGAACGTACGTACGTCATCGAGTTATGAAACATCATGGTCAAGTCATCACTTTGTGAACATTATTGACATACAGATGGGTCAAGAGCATTGTCCAGTGTGCGCTTGGACACAAACGCTCCTTGTGTATTGATGCCTGCATACTTAAGATGGTCAAAGAAATGAGTATTGACCGTGGAGTTAGTATTAACTGCAAACTTTACAAACTTGCTGATCAGAGAGAAGGAAACGGTCTGAGGCAAGGCTGTTGTCTTGTGAAGGACTCGGTGCTTCGAGTCGCTTTCAATTTGACAGTTCTTTTCAAGTTTTTGTTTATTCTTTAACTTTATCGAATACCATTTATTGTGGAATTTCCTGAATGGTGATTGATTTGTTCGGAAGAAATTACGAACCAGAAGAAAATCAATGCTTCAGGAATGAATGACCGGTGTAACTAGTATTCCTATTTGTGAACAAGTCAGCTCCTGAATGTAACTCAGACAGATTTTTCAAAGAATATATTGACCATTACCTCCCCAATCAAAAAGGGATTTGACGCTAAATTAGTCATGGGCTAATTGTCCACTTGAAGAGGCCTGACACAGACAATGGATGCTTTACGAACCAATTGGCTTTGGACACACTGTTGACCCGCAGTTGCCCAAGACCTTTGTCCCAGGCCCATACTGTGTCCGATCTGACGGGAGAGGGCAGAATATTGACTTGCCCGACAGACTGGGGAATAACATAGAGCTGGGGGTAGGGGGACGACCACCATTCAGATTCTCACCTGTCTAAACGAGCATCCCTGCCAGGTGTGACAGTGTTTATTTACTTTGTGGCCGTCGGTTACCTAATCGTTTGTGCAAGGAGATGCTGGTCTAGATTTCACCCAGCGTAATATCCCATTTGGGGTCTGATTGATGTCTATGTTTGGATACCACGATTTTCAACCCGACACGGCTAAAGGATTTGTCTTCTTACAGATATAATACCGGACAGTTTTTGAAGATTTCAACATGCGTAAGTATCCATGATTCTAATCCGAGTATGCACGTTGGAATGTTAATAAGTATTATCACGATTTTTCAATGCTAGTATCAGAAGCTTTGAATATTATTAAATATTAATTAGAATACTTGAAATCATATAAAACTGGATATATTTTCACAGAGATCTGGTAGTCAAGGGTACCGTGACAAAATTATGTATGCAATGAGTTGAAAGTTTGTAAAGGGAAATTACTAGTTTTTGATGATCATATCAAGATGTTATACTAAGGTAGAGCTCGTCCAAACAAAAGGTAGCATTGTGACCCCAGATAATACCTGAGCTCGGGGAGAAAAAGCGACATAGCTTACAAGTATTCCTGGATTGGAAGTGCATACATGTATCTCAGACATGCAGATGTTGCAGCGAGAATAAACAAGACTTCACTGTAACGACCGCCTTGCTTTCTCCAATACAGGAGTGTTGCATTCCTAGCCATCTTTTCTTTTGCATTTAGTTTGAAATCTAGGTACGAGACTGCTAACAATGCCAGAGATATGGCCATAGATGCACTCTAGCGTCTGAGACCGCAGTCTTACGAGTTAACTGCGGTGTATCAATTTCAATGAGGAAATTCCCTGGCCAAGATATGGTTTCTGTAGGATCCTGTCATCCAGAATGGTGTTATTAAATATTGATGCAATTACCCAGAGCAGAAGTACTTATATTTCCAATTGTCTGCGATTACAAAGGAAATAGGTTGCCGAGACACTAACCACTGATGACAAAGATTTTAGCGAAATCATATTCCACACCTTGGTGCTGATTGGTTCAATTATTGTCATCGCCACTAATATTGATGTTAAAATTGTCTCCAGGAAATGTTATCACCAAGTATGATGTATAAGGTGTGTACACTCATGTTAGAAAAAAAAAAGATAAATAAATGAAAGACCCAATATATAGTATACATTGATATGCTGGCAATCTCTATTTATACATGTATATTTTATTGTATAATTTACTTCATGTCTGTATTAGAACAGGTACCGATATGACAAGATACAGTATAATTCTATTTATTCCTCGTGGCTTATCGTCGCAAATGGGTGAAAGATTCCCGCAGCGACGTTAAACTCTATATTCACTCACTCACTCCTCGTGGCTTAAGAATATATTTTGGGAGGGTCCAAATACCATGGAATAAATTGTGCATATGTCCAAATTATCAATACACCTATCACGTAACAAATCTTCATTGTATGTCTGTAGCCATTTTTTAAAGTCCTCCATCTGGCTTCCATCGGCTTAAATTGTCGCAAATTATATTTGATAAAGCTATAACACGATAGCCCAGATCAGTATAGATCTAAACCTAGTGATAACATCATCTATGATTCATCTGCAATCTCGGTACTTATTGCCAGTTAACAAGGTAAAACTACTTTAACTCTATTTTGAACTGTGGCAAGTTATGTTTAATAAATCCCTACATTAGCCATCTATTGGTATCTTCACATTCCATCGCCTCCAATGTCTTCCCACGTTTGTCCATACCGTACCCATGAAGAGTTTGGCCATTCTCTTGGTCAGTGATACGGTCAGCTGGAGCTATCTAGTGATCTACGATGGCTATTACTGAGTGTATCATGTCCATTTAGATTCCTGTTGTCTGTAAGCATCTTGTCTGACTATCTAGATGGGCAGTGATGCCTGCGGGGCATGCCATAGTTTGATATATTCGGACACTGGCAGAGTATGTACTGTATACACTGCTGCTTGACTGGTATCTCGTATCTTTTGTTAACAGTTAAATGTCCAATGCAGTCGGCGTTTAATAGATAATCATAGTTAAGATGACAGCTAATGTATTTTTATTTTTTTAAATTTTATTTTATGATAGATACGGTAGATCTATGAAATGTGCAACTACAAATTAATTTAGTCATCACTCTAACCATCAGTAATTATTATTATTATTAACTTTTATGTACCAAAATGTACCCGGCCTATTCCTTTCTATGATTCTAGACTTATCATTATGTTTAGACAATTTTAGACCTACCGGTAATATTTATGTAGAAGATGTCTGATTAAAAAAAAAGACATCTTTACACATCTTCAAAGTTTACATCTGTCACATGAAAGAAACACTCGGTGAACAATTAATATAAAGATCTCACCCATAGAGGTGCCTTGAAGCTTGATTGATTACTAACATTGTGGTGAAAAAATTGACATTGCTGAAGATTCTACAGTTTCTTGTGTGCCCAGCAGCGATTGTGTAGTGGAGATCGTTTCATATTTTTTTTTAATCATTCCGAGCCTGAAAAGGCGTTTTTTCTTCATCAAATAAACTGTGCACTCCTTGGAGGCTCACTCCCACAACATCAAGCTGGGTAAATCTACATGGCCCGCGCCAACAAATGCGGCAATTGCAAAGTAAGAATACATGTTCACTCTCAGCTGCACTGGTCATTGATCTAACCCAAGTGGCCTCCTGGCTGTGGAGTTTTTTTTCTACCAAGGCCAAACAGTGGGGAGACCGACTTCAAAAGATTTATTGAAAAGATCCCCCAAATCATTATTCACTTAAATAAAAAGAAGATGGTCTTCTTTTTGGAAAAGTGTCAAATTTTTCTTCTAAATGTTTCTGGAGCTTGGTATGGGAGAAATACAGGACATATTCAGATACCCATAGTACATTGCTGCCCTGGGGACTGGGGTAGGGAGAGATTGGGGTTGGCAGGGTCAGATGTGAGTTTGTGTGACTGTTACTGCCTACTATTTCTGTACTTACGTGATATGAGTTGAATTTCCAATACATTCAAGGAGCCTCTGCTATGTTCATTCATGAAACCATTGGCATTATTTCAGCTTTCTATATTATTCATGTAAAGAAAGCCAAAGTCAACACACACCGGGTGAATGTCATAAAAACAAATATTGAAGTAACAGAAGCTTCCTCTGACCAAGGTATTGACTTTTCTTCTGTAGGAAGTTCATTGCTTGAAGATCAGTTGACCAACCAGGAGAAATGGTACCATTGCTTGGTGATACTCGGTTGCCTGTTGCTATGATATGGAGCCAGTTATAAACACTAGTGTCAAAACAAATGAAAAGTAAAAGATACTGCTTGATTTCAAAGCCTCACACTATTTGGAATTAGAAGAAAATTCTCACGATATGTGAATATTGATGAAAGAATATAAAATTGACTTAGAATGGATGTAAACTGTTGTTAACAATATTACAAACTTTTGAAAACTGTAGGGTTGATTATTCAATATTTAAAATAACATATAATCTAGCAAATGGAAACATCTTATTTCTGGGCAGATTTAAAACCTAGATTTAATATTATATTTCATACATTATGCTTAGTCGGTAGACAGAAAAATAATTATCTATGTATACACTGTCGCACAGATTGTGGGTAATAGCAAAGCAAAGTCAATACATCTGGTGAGTGTAATGTTTCTCTTGATGGTTAACCTGCAAGAAAATTGGTGTTGAATGTTACAAATAGAATCACATTATGATAACTATTTAGTTATTGTAATGTGAATCCATTCATAATATTCGACACCAATTTACCATTTTTGTATGGAAATTGTAAAATAATTTGTCATGCCTCTGTATCATCAAATTATTATAACTGTGTTTGTTTTATATATATACACATGATATAAATATGCCAACATCTAATGAGGAAATGCATAACTGTTAAGAAAAACCAAAACAAATTCTGACCATTTGCCAATTTATATTGCATTGGGTTTTGGTGTTACTCCATATGATGCAGTGTTTGCACAATCCTTGATTGTTTTGTTTGCCGTGCAACTTTCATGCATAGCTCCCCTGTGCATTCCATAGGACTTTAGGGTGAACACCATCCTTTTTCTCAAAGTCCCAGACCATGGAGGCATGTATCGCAGTGTTTGTCTTCTCCTTCTGAGACTGTGCCGACTGATGGCGAGACCCTGGGGAGCTCGGAGCCCGACTTAGGGCCCACTGGGAATGGCAAACAGACTGGGTGTACATGTTGCAACTTTGTGGTAACTCTGAGCTAACTCTGAGCCAGTTAAGCCCTGACAGTTGATGGGCTAACACTCCATGTCAGAGCCCACTCAGCAGTCAAATACTCAGATTTCTCGGGTTCCAAGACAACTTTTAATACAAAGAGGTCGAAACCTTTGACCGTGCCTCGATATATACCGGATTTCTATTATACTGGATTTTTATTGTGATGATGTTGTTGTGATGATAATGTGGATTTATTGAAAGTGATATTGATTTCTGTTTATACGTAAACGGGATTAATATCGGTGCATGGTTTGGATTGATACCATCATGGATTACTCATTGCATGATTTTTATGTATTTTCTGAGACAATCTTCATCTGAATCTTGACACAAAATCTTCATTGGATGTACTTCAAGCTGTGATGCTTTGGAAGTTTTCTGGGTCAGTCAACGTTCTCGACCAACATGTTTCCGTGCGATGTCCAAGACGGAGCTAAATGGTCGTACCTATACTGCAGACGACCATTTCCTCATCACGCACACGTCGTCCTGTCCCGGTGGAGCAGCCTTGTCCGACTTACCCGGAGATGTTGTAGATAAAGAGGCTGGGAAAGTTCCGAGACGCTGGGAAGAAACACGGACTACAAGTTTTCCGGAACAGCTGGGTCTAAAGTGGTGTCTGGAAGTTGATTGATCGGTGATTGATTCCGGGGAAACGTGAATGGTCAGACAATGAGGAATTCATGGCCCGATGACTGCCAATTATATGGCCAGATTTTATTCATGAGCTAGTGTATCACAAGTCTATTAACTTCTGATCGTATCACAATGAGAGCAGGTGAGACTCACGTAGGATGTCCATCTTTTTGTCTGTGTCACGATGTCTTGTTGTAGGACATCCATCTTTTTGTCTGTGTCACGATGTCTTGTTGTAGAACATCCATCTTTTTGTCTGTGTCGCGATGTCTTGTTGTAGGACATCCATCTTTTTGTCTGTGTCGCAATGTCGTGTTGTAGGACATCCATCTTTTTGTCTGTGTTGCGATGTCTTGCTGTCGGCTGATGTCTTGCTGTTGGCTGCTGTACATTTTTATAATGTACTTTTTAAATGTTAAAGTGCATGGAAAGTTTTCATTATTCAATTAAAATCTTGACAAGTATCTATTGAAACATGTTACACTTCTAGCAATGTTTCTTTCAATCATTCAAAAAATGTCACATAAGTGATTGGTGTGATGGCACTGGCTTCCACTGTGGTTAAAGTATTGTCTATTGTCCATTGGATTTTAACACTGTTCTCTATATCTGCTACCACTAGTTATCACAGCTACTATACATACAGTATAAGTCTTTAAGCAGCAATGTTAGCTATTGAAAATTGCTCATATTATGGTGGACTCAGAACTATCAACAATGTAAAATAAACCTATTAAATGGTTAATCTCTGATTAAGCTAATATTGTTGGTACCTTTGACATGTTGCCAAGTAACATTTGTAGCTTATCCATTATTTAGTGCGATAATGGTATAAAATATGTATTCGATATTTATGTCTTTGAAAAAGTCAATCGAGAAAAAGAACAAGTGCGAAAGAGTCGCTGGCAAACATCACAAACACTGTTCTTTAGGGCATCTCCAGTTGTCTTTAGTAGTTAGAAGGTTAATGAAAGTTATTCATGGTAATGCTAGATGCATGTAGCTTATTGCAGTAGCTGCAAGCTCCACAGCTGATAGTAGTTGTTGCAAGTGCTATAGTTGATAGTAGTTGTTGAAACCTTACATATGATTGTAGTTGTTGCAAGTGCTATAGTTGATAGTAGTTGTTGAACACCTTACATATGATTGTAGTTGTTGCAAATCCTTCAGTAGACTTCAGTTGGTTATTGTTGTTGCAAGCCCTGCAGTTATTTGTAGTTTTTGGGAGCCCTACAGTTAATTGTAGTTTTTACACAATGCTATAGCTGACAGCATTTCATGGAATCCAGACCAGAATAATATTTTAATTCCAGTCTGCATATCATATTATTCCCCTGATAAATAGATATGGCAATCGGTAAATAGCAGTGATCCAGACAACAAACATTGATGAGATGGTATCTGCTCATTACCCTCCCATTAGACCTCTGCGGTTCATCTTGACGGCAGACAGCGGTTCTGTCCGACAATGTTTTGCCACGGTCCCTGAAGTGAGGCTCTGTTTGTTTGTTGTGGAGGGTTATTTTGAGGGATGCTGGCAAGAGTTTAAATAAATGTAATTCATTGATCGCCCGCGACAACTGATAGGTCATGTCACTGGGGGGTACTTCCGTTGCTCTTCATCTTTCACAGAATTAAATAGACTGTCTAATGTCATCCTTTGAAAGACGGGCTAATAGGAAAGAAATTTGTCTTTCTGAAAAAGCAAAACCGGAACTTGATGATATGAAGGATTACTAAGTCTTTTCAGAAGGTACGCCAGGCGCGTAGCTGCCTATACACAGATGCGCAGATGCATCCACTTCTGTTTCATAGTTAACTTTATTTTTTTAACAAAACATAAACATAGTACACGTTATAGTACAGTGGCGAATCCACATTAAAACACCCCTAGCTACTCGCCTATACACTTTCAGAATTAGGTTAGGATGTATAGTAGGCTTTGAATGCATCGAGTGCAAATTTAAGAGGTGTGTATGAATCAACTTTTGACATTGAAATATAGATTTCACGAAAATGGAACATTTCTTTGGAACTACCGAACATGGTGAAGATGACAGTTTAGGAAGACAACTGTCGAACCTTAAGAAAAGTCTCAAGTGAGTATACATCCTGAGACTGGGGACAGTCTATGGGCAACGCTGACACGAGCCCGGAGGCAGGAATCCAGTCTTGGTGACTATAGTCAAAGGACACAGGATTTCCTCTACAGTGTTGTGGAATTTAGACAACTTTGCGATTCGTGACATTCAGGATGTCGCCTTTGAATACATGGAAATATGACCAATATTGAAGGAACAGTCGATGTCCGTGTGTTCGTGTGTGGTGTGAGTGTATGCGTTCTTCTCTGGGTCACAATTTGATTGATTTTCAACAGGTAGAGCTGATAAAGCCAGTGACTAGATACAAGTGTTCCTTGTTGTAGAATCAGGAGGACACTATACTATGTGGACGGACAGTTTCCTGATCACAAGGTGTTTGTTGTCCGCAGGTGTCAATGTAGGGCGATAAGAGATTAACGACTTTTCTTGGACAATGTTGAAGGGACTTTTTTTTCTAAGTGACAGAAAAAATAAAAGACGGATGTTGTTTCCTTACAAAGGCATTGTGAAAATCTGAATTGATGGCATGTTGAACATTGTGCCGTTAGAATATTGAGTTACCTCAACGGAATGTCAAAAATTGTCCTTGTTTCTTTTTATAGCTTAGCATGTTATAGAATTTTTAACATTACGTAATCAAGTCTGAGGGATCTTGTTCATGGACCCAGTAGGAGGTTGAATATTTTACCAGCTTGTGTTTTAATAAAAAAATAAAACATAGTAATAATTAATATTGATCCAATGTTTAAAAAAATCTATTTTTAAATATTGACAATTTTTCTGTATTTCTTCTCAAATGTTTGGAATGTTTTATATTATCTCCATACAAGGATGTTGAATATTGTCCCAGTGTGGGGAATGATGAAAACTGTCCCAATGTGAAGAAGATTGAACATTGCTCCAGATTTTATTGAATATCGAACAGTGTCTCGATGCCAGAAATGTGAACAATTTTCCAGTAGTTGGAATGTAGAACATTGTCCAAATATGAGGACTGTCAGCATTGGTTGTTGCTGAAGTTCATTTAACCCTCTTCATGCTGAAGGCAACCAGAGATGCCCTAATGAGCAGTGGCTGTGCCTAATCCAGCAGGGAGAGGGTTAAAGAATAAGTGTAATACTGTAATCCTAGTTTGAAGAATACATTTAATATTTATTGAAATTGATGTATTTCTACTGTTGAAGAATGTAAAAATCCAACACACTAATAGACTATTTAACTTTCATGAAGGAAAGCACCTATCAAATATCCTTTGATCATCAATCAGACATTGATCCATAGAAAATGACATTGAGGTTTTGTCGACTGATGATTTCTTTGATCACTAATGGGTGAAAGGTTCCTGCAGCGACATTAAATTCCATAATCACTCACACTTTGATTTATTATATCATGCTTTGTTTGGAACAATCTAATATTATATATTTTTAAACATACTTTGCACAAAAGTTGAAAATGTTACTTTTCTACCTTCCAGGTCGAAGAGCTCAGTTGAGACGTGGAAGGGAGTCGGCTGCAGCAGCAAATAGCAGAGCCAACATGGTGAGTCAAACTTTATATACTACTTCTTCCTATACACACCCCAACACCAGTGTTCGAAATAGAGCCTGTCCGCACGCCCGCAACAGGTTATTTTCAGCGAGGACTGGTAAAGTTTTTGCCATGTCGTGCTGTTTTTTTCTTTCCTTGTTTTTTTTTTTTAAGATGTATATAATCATTCACTGACCAACATATGTGAGGACAGGTAACTTCTCAGACTTAACCAGTCCTCA
>JAUTBV010171120.1:0-23902 GCA_032361325.1 Lepetodrilus fucensis | reverse complement strand
TATCTTGACTGAAAATATCACCGGACTTTGTCGTATGATTCGCTCATACGCAAATCCTTCGATGGAAAATGTTGCTTTATGGCATGAGAGAGATATCTCCCACTCAAGTGTTGAGCGTTTTACGCTTACTGATGGATTTATCACAACAGACTTTATGCTTCAACGCCTCAATGGTGTGATTGAAAAGCTGGTTGTCTATCCTGAAAACATGATGAAAAACTTAAATCTCACAGGTGGTTTAGTCTTTTCTCAGCGTGTTTTACTAGAGTTGCCACTCAAAGGGGTATCACGTGAAGACTCATACAAGATAGTACAAAGAAATGCGATGAAAGTTTGGGGAGATTTACAACAGGGTAAATCAGCACTCAACGATAAAGGGGAGAGTTTATACCTAGAGTATCTTTTAGAAGATACAGAGTTAGGTGAAAAACTAAGTGAAAAGGAAATCAGAGACTGTTTTGATTATGCCTATTACACCAAAAATGTAGACAATATCTTTAAAAGGGTTTTTAAATAATGACTAGCAAAATGTTAACCGTCACCAAAAGAAATGGACGCATCGAACCACTAGATATCACCAAGATACAAAAGTACACGTGCGAAGCAGTAGAAGGCTTAGAGCATGTGAGTCAAAGCGAGCTAGAACTTGATGCACATATCCAGTTTCGTGATCGTATCACCACAGAAGAGATACAACAGACCCTTATCAAAACAGCCGTAGATAAGATAGATGTTGATAGACCTGACTGGACTTTTGTGGCCTCAAGACTCTTTTTGTATGACTTGTATCACAAGGTGAGTAACTTCACAGGATATGGCTCTTTTAAAGAGTATTTTGAGAAGGGTGAAGCCGAGGGGCGCATCGTACTAGGACTCAAAGACAAGTATGACCTAGATGACTTAGAAGCACACCTAAAGCCTGAGAGAGACTTGCAGTTTAACTACCTAGGCGTACGTACTTTGTACGATAGATACTTACTCAAAGATAGAAAAGGCAACCCTATAGAACTTCCACAGCATATGTTTATGGGTATCGCGATGTTCTTAGCACAAAATGAGTTCAATCGTCAAGACTGGGCAAAACGTTTTTATGACCTTATCTCCAAGTTTGAAGTGATGTTAGCCACACCAACCCTTTCAAATGCTAGAACACCTAGACATCAGCTTAGTTCATGTTATATCGGTTCTACGCCAGATAACATCGAAGGTATTTTTGATGGTTATAAAGAGATGGCGCTGTTGAGTAAGTTTGGTGGAGGGATTGGCTGGGACTGGTCTGGTGTACGTGGTATGGGTTCTTCTATAGATGGACACAAAAATGCGGCTGGAGGCATCGTGCCATTTTTGAAAATCACCAACGATATCGCTTTGGCAGTCGATCAACTAGGGACACGAAAAGGGGCTATCGCTGTCTATTTAGAACCTTGGCACATCGATGTTGTGGACTTTTTGGACTTAAAGAAAAACTCTGGAGAAGAGCGTCGTCGTGCACATGACCTTTTTCCTGCTATGTGGCTTAATGACCTCTTTATGAAACGTGTAGAAGCCAATGCTACGTGGACTCTCTTTGATCCACTTGATACACCAGAGCTTACTGAGATATTTGGTGATGCGTTTGAAGCAAAGTATATAGAGTATGAAAATGATGACACTATCCTCAAAGAGACGATTAATGCAAAAGACTTGTGGAAAAAGATACTACTGAGTTACTTTGAGACAGGCAATCCTTTCTTGTGCTTCAAAGACAGCGCCAACAAAGCCAACCCAAACGCACATGCAGGTATCATCAGAAGTTCAAACCTTTGTACGGAGATATTTCAAAATACAGAAGCAAACCACTACGATATCAAGCTCATATTTGCAGATGGTACAGAGTTGATATATCCTGAAAATGAAGAGGTAACACTTGACAATGGTATCACGAAAAAAGCCAAGAAGATTACAGCCCTAGATGCGCTACATGGTCAACAGATTTTTATCGTTGAAAAAGAGAAAAGAGATGGTAAAACAGCCGTGTGTAACTTGGCGAGTATCAACCTCTCAAAAGTCCATAAACATGAAGATATAGAACGCATCATGCCTGTGGCTATCCGTATGTTGGACAACGTTATCGACTTGAACTTTTATCCACTAGCCAAGGTAAAAGACACGAACCTTAGCACGCGTTCTATAGGACTTGGTGTGATGGGTGAAGCACAGATGTTGGCAGAAAATGCGATACACTGGGGAAGCCATGAACACTTTCACAAGATCGATGAAGTGATGGAAGCTGTGAGTTTTAACGCTATCCAAGCCTCTTCAAACCTTGCGATTGAAAAAGGTTCTTATGATAGTTTTGAAGGCTCAAACTGGAGCAAGGGAATCTTTCCTATAGATGTTGCCAATGATGAAGCGAAAAAACTGGTCGATAGGGGAGGGCTTTTTGGCTACCACTACGACTGGAATAAACTCAAAGAGAAAGTGCAAGGTGACGGGATGCGTAACGGCTACTTGATGGCTATCGCACCAACCAGTTCTATCTCTATCTTAGTAGGAACCACACAAGCCATCGAGCCTGTCTATAAACGTAAGTGGTTTGAAGAGAATCTCTCAGGATTGATTCCTGTTGTTGCACCAAAGATGAATGTAGAAACGTGGCAGTATTATGTTCCTGCATACGATTTAGACCAAAATGTTCTTGTCAAAGCAGCGGCGATTCGCCAAAAGTGGATAGACCAAGGGCAAAGTCTTAACATCTTCATGACCCTTGATAAAGCCAGCGGTAAAGCGCTAAATGACATCTACATGAGGGCATGGAAGCTCGGTGTCAAATCAACCTACTATCTCAGAAGCCAATCTCCTGAAGAAAAAAGTGATGTTGCAGATAGATCATTTGAGTGTTTAAGCTGTCAATAAACCGTAAGAAGGCCCCTCCTTCTTACACACTTCTCCTTCTTCCTATCATGATAACTCTTATTAAAAATATGGTATAAATAAATATAATATTACAATAAGGAGAAACAATGAGTGGAAAAATGCTAATTTTTCTTGGCTTACTCGTCAGTGCACTATTTATGTACTTATGTATCAATGCCAAAAAAGATTCCTTCTATGCGGCATTAGATGGTGAAAAAGATGTTGTACCTGTTGTCCAAATACAACCCGAGACAAGTATCCCAAAAGAGCCAGTCGTAGCACCTATAGAAATGGTTGTTGAAACAAAATCACCATCTTTTGCCTATGTATCAGGAGATAATCCAAAGATAGCAGGCTTTTTGTCAAGTACAGATAAAGAGTCCCAGATGATAAAAGATATCGATGCCATGTGTCAAGAGAGTGATTGCATCACAGAAATCAAGTTTTTTGATGACAGAAAACCTTTCACACTAAGAGAAGAGACATTTCAACTAATCGCTTTTTCTAAAAAAGAGCAGATTCCAAATTTTGCACTCTTTTTAGATAAAGAGACCTTAAAAGTAGAAGGTACCTTGCATACACAAGCCCAAAAAGATAGTTTGCAGCCTCTGCTTAATAACTTCATCAATCATGGTTACACACTAGACAATATCATGATAACTGACAACCTTACACCACTGGTAAAGGAAGAAATCATCAAAGAAGAGATCAAAGAAGAATCTCAAGAAGAGCTGGTCACCCCCACACACCTAAGCCCAAGTGAAGCCGCAGAAAAAATCAATACAATCATCAGTGAAAATACTATCACTTTTGACTATAGAAGTAGTGAGATATCCAAAGAGAGTAAAAAAACACTTGATGAAGTGATTGATATCTTATTTGGTTTAGACAATGTTACCATTGAAGTAGCTGGGTACACCGACTCCAAGGGTGATTCTATTTATAACAAAGTATTGAGTCAAAAAAGAGCAGATGCTGTTGGTGCCTACCTCGTGCATTCTGGTATCAGAGAGAAGCTTATCAAGTCTGTAGGTTATGGTGAAGAAAACCCTATTGCAGACCCAAAAGATATCGTCAATAGACGTGTAGAAATACATTTAAAAGAAGGAGAATAAAATGGAAGAATTGATATTAAAAATGGCAGGTTGCCTGCTTGCAGCACTCGCATTAGGTTTTGTATTAGGTTGGTTAATCAAACGTGCCTTTGCCAATGAAAAATTTGGTGCCCAAATCGAAGGACTTGAGATAGATTTAGCCAAACAAAAAGAACATCTTTTAGATAGTGAAAAAGAGACGCAACATATAAAACAACAGTTTCTTAGTAATCAAGAAGTACTAAATGCCACAAGCCTAAAGATGACTAGCATGGAAGAGAATATTCAAGCATATGAAAATAAAATCTCAACACTACATCATGGTATAAAAGAGAAAGAAGATATGCTTACACATAAAGAACAAGAAAATACGCAGATTAATCAAAAACTAGCAAACATCGCCCCACAATTAGAACAGAAGAAAAAAGAAGCCGTTAGTCACTTAGAGGAACTCACACGCGTAAAAGAGCATCACACCTTACTCAAAGATGAAGTCTCAAAACTCAAAAATGAACAAGGTTTAAAACATCAAGAATCTGATAGTCTCAAACGTCAAATTGAGGAGTTCAAAACAAGAGAAAGCAAACTTCTTGAAGAGCATAGCACCAAAGAACAGAAGATTTCACAACTTCAATCTACTATCAATGAAAAAAATATAGCTTCTATAGAACTCAACAATAAAGTTAAAGAGATTGATATTCTCAATCAAAAAACAAGTGAATTAAAAGATAAACTACGCTCAACAGAACAAGCCTTAGACAAATCAACCCAAGAAACAGTACAGTACAAAAAAAGTATGCAACAGCTAGAAACTACACTCAACAGACAAGCTGCTGATATCTCTAAAGTCCAAACAAGCCATAGTAGCACACCATCAACAACACAACATACCTACACAGCGCCAACTATTTCTACTCCAGAACATAACAATGAGGGATTTGACTTTATGGGATTTGCAAAAAGAACACTGAAAAAACTAACCGTAACCAGTGAGGAAATCATTGCTAAAGGGGATAAGGCTCTTAAAGATTATAAACATAAAGACTCATAAAAATCTCTATTACTAAAACTTAAGAGGGTGAAGCCACCCTCTTAAAATACTACTTCTCTCTCTTCTTCAATAAAACATCATATCTAGGATAAACAAACGTTGTATTTCTGTGAACTACAATCTTCTCTTTATCATCTACTGCATATGCCTTGATGATGATAGGTATCGGTGTATCTTTTGTGTTATCTTTCACCAACTCTTTTCTAGTACTTAACACAACCACTTTTTTTATCTTTTGTCCTGCTTTCACTGAAAATGCGGCACTAGGTCTGGATATCATGATATCTGCATTATTCTCAATCTCAAAATAATACTTGTGATCTTCACGTTGCGTATTTTGAACCAAGAAGGTAAAAGCATTGGTGACTCTTTGCCCATTGTCTTTGATGTGGTAAAGCTCCGTTGTTTTATTGATATTTAACAACATAAACTCTTTGTTTGAGCCCGCCAAAAATAGACCTACCAATGAAGCCAATAAAGCCAAACCATACGCAACCGTTCTAAATCTCAAGAACTTAGGCTTACGCTCCTCTTCCACAGCAGAATAACTCGTCCACGTAATCAACGACTCTTTGCCCAGTGCACCCATCACTTGTGTACATGCATCAGCACACTCAAGACAGTTGATACACTCTAGCTGAGTCCCTTTTTTGATATCGATGTGCGTTGGACAAACGGTCACACAGCTATCACACATAGTACATTCGTTTTGCTCATCCACTGCCAGTAAATCTTTACGACTATCAACAAGCTTAGACTGCTGATCATCACTATAGACATGACCCCCACGATGCGTGTTATAAATCGTCTGAATCGTCTCTTCATCATACATCACCGACTGCACCCTAGCATAAGGACAGACATAGATACAAAAATCCTCTTTAAGTTTTACGATGTCATAAATCAAAAAGAGGGCTACTAGCACCAAGGTTCCCATCATCACGCCATGCGCACTAGGCTCTTTGATATACTGAAAGAAATCATTAGGTGGCACAAAGTACCAAATAAAGTCTGCCGCTGCTATAAACGCTAGAATGCTCCATATAAGAAAACCGATAGTTCGCTTACCCATTTGACCTTCAGGCTCTTTTTGTTTATTTTTGATGCTTTTACGGATGCCTAGTAGCTTGGTTTGAATACCATCTCTATAAAGCACACGGAAAATAGTCTGAGGACAAGCCCAACCACACCAAACACGACCACCCAAAGTAGTTAAAAAGAAAACCCCTAAAAAGCCAAATATCAGTAAAAACGGCATCATATAAAGCTCTTGCATATCAAACTTTGTAAAAAAGAGATGGATTTGCTTGTTATCGAAGTTAAGTAAAAAGAAGTGATTACCATTGACTTTTATCCATGGCAACACCAGTGATACTATCGTAAGAAACACAAAAAAGTAATAACGCTTAAATCGATAAGGCATCCAATCCTTTAGATACTCCCTCATTTTCTTCTTAGAACCCTTCATTTGCCCGGGCAATAATGTTTCTGCCATAACCTTCTCCCTTATCATTGATTTACGTATTTGTCAGTGGACACTTTTTGGGTGCACCCGCTTCTTCTATATTCAAGTTGACTTGAACGTTGCCTGCATTATTTTGCAGTCCTACTATCTCTTTCAAACTTCTGGAGTTGATATAATCCTTCAAAGAACTGCGGCTCACTCCCAAACGCTTAGCTATTTCACTTACTGAAAGATTCTCTTCCAACATCTTTACAATTTTCACTTTATACTTGTCAAATTTTGATTTTGAAAAACTCCCCTTGGGTCTGCCTATAGAAGCTGGGTCTTTATGGATGTTTTTCTCTCGTTGCTTAGAGAGTAGACTCATCAAAAATCCTGCTGAAGTACTGTTATTTATGATAAGATTTTGTTTGCAAATGTGTACATTTATATCATGTTTTAATATACAATCAAATACCTTTGCCAACTCCCCAACCTTTTTGCTAAATGCAGAAGTATCATAGACCAATAGTGTATCATCGGGTTTGAGGGATTTTAGAAGATCAAGTAAGACTTCTCTCTCTTCTAGAGAGGTTGAAGGAAGCGCGTTGTCAAGCTCAGTCATCTCTATCGCGATAGAGTTTTCTTGTGCATACTCTAAAATAAACTCTTGCTGGTTTGAAATAGAAAAATCTCGTATTTTTCCCCGTAAAAATGCTATAACCATATTTCCACCTTTTTATCATCGAAGTTGATTATAACACTTCTGACGATAAAAATCAATAGTTAGAAGAGTATTTTCATCAATTTATCGTCAAAACTAGGGTTTATACGTCAAAAACAACTTTTTTAGGCAGTGTATATGCTTTGAGTTCTTCTTCTTTTTTGTAATCAAAATGCTCATGTTTGTGCTTATCATGATGAATACCCTCAGCCAATAACGTCTCAAATGCTTCAACACTCACAGGCTTAGAAAAATAATACCCTTGGATGATATCACAACCTTCATTTTTGAGATATTCATACTGCTCTTGCTCTTCAACTCCTTCTACTACCGTGCCAAGACTCAAACTATGCGCCATCGCATTGATAGCAGAAACGATGATTCTGTCATTATGAGAATCTGCTAAGTTTCGGACAAAAGATTGATCTATTTTAAGACAGTCAAGCGGTAACTTTGAAAGATAACCAAAAGAAGAGTAACCTGTACCAAAATCATCAATAGCGATTTTAATACCTCTTTCTTTAAAACTTCTCAAAACTTGGATAGCCAAGTCCATATTGTGCATCAGTGTACTCTCTGTGAGTTCTAACTCTAAATATTCTGGATTAAATCCTGTCTCTTCTAAGATTTTATCAACCACACTTAGCAAATTGCTTTGCAATAGTTGCACACCAGAGATATTAACAGACATCTTTATCGTATCATGTCCTGCATCATGCCATATTTTTGCCTGTGAAATCGCTTCTTGTAAGACGATTTGCCCGATTTCTAAAATCATTCCCGTATCTTCTGCTATAGGGATAAAATCCAACGGAGGAATCGTCTTTAACTCAGGGTGCGCCCAACGAACCAACGCTTCAGCACCTACGATTTTTTGACTTCTTGCATCTACTTGTGGCTGATACTCAACAAAAAATTCTCCATTTTGAATCGCCTTTTTAAGACTCGTCTCCAGCGCTACTCTATCTGTGATTGCATCAGTCATCTCTTGTTTAAAGATTTGAAATTTAACAGATTTTTTTTCTCTTGATTGTAACATCGCTAAGTTTGCATGCTTGAGCAAATTTTTTACATCGTTTCCGTGTGAAGGAAAGAAAGAAACACCTATGTTTATGCTCAAGTAAAGCTCATGACCATCCAGCTTAAAGGAATCATCAAAAAGTCCCACAACACGACTTGCTATCGTTCCTGCCGCCAAATCATCTACGATATTATCAAACACTAAGACAAACTCATCACCTGAAAATCTTGCTACCGTATCGTAATCTCTAAGCTTAGAACACATACGTTCGCTTACTGTTTGTAAAAGCTTATCTCCAAAGTTATATCCAAAAGTTTGGTTAATCGTTTTGAAGTTTTCGATATTTAGAAACAGGGTTGCCATATTTTGATTTAGTCTCGCTGCTTTATGCATAGAAGTTTGCATCTTTTCCACTAAAAGATTTTTATTGGGAAGGTCTGTAAGCGAATCATAATTGGCTAAATACTCTAACTTTTCATCACCCGTAAAATCCACACCAATAAGTAAGATGATTTCCTCATCTCCTTTTTTACTATTGAGTGATTTTTCCCATTTTACCACTTTTTTATCACCATTTTTACAAAGTATTGGAAAGTCAAATATCAACTGCGCACGTCTATCTTGAGCCACGCCTTGCATATCTCGTCTTGCTTTACCTTGATAGTTTTCTGGCACAAATACCGTCACAAAATCTCGTCCCAAGACTTCCTCTTTTTTATAACCCGTAAGCTCCTCTGCAAAAGCGTTAAATGCGGTAATCTTGCTATTGATATCAAATGATATGATGATGAGTTTTTCTTTAACTGCACTCTCTTTATCGATGATACTATGCATCAACGAACTTGTCTGCATGGTAGAGACATCTATAGTAAATGCATAAAACTTCTTCACCCCTTTTTCTGCAACAAAGAGTGTATTTGCATTGACTAGCACCATAGAATTATCTTTTCTACGATACTCTACCTCCACTGCACTTAAAGGTTTTTCACTATCTTTCGCCTCTTCAAACTCAGCCACAAATACCTCTTTGAGATGTTTAGGGATGATTAATGTTTCCAACTTAGCACCTAGTGCTTCTTTCTCGCTATAGCCATATAGATTTTCACAAGCCTTATTCCACTCACATACCACTCTTTGTTCATCAGTTGCATAAATGGCTATGTTGGCTATATCGCTAAATAACTGCTTATAAATTTCATTGCTTGTCTTGTTTGATTGCATAAATATCCCTATCATGATAAGTGAAAACACTATTATTTCTAGGAAGTATATCGACATACTAAATCTTTTCTTTAGTATGTCAAGTAGTTTTTTATGGAGTATTTTAAATTATATTTGTGAAAAGTGAAAGATGTGTATTGCGGTGAGGCTACTGTAAGATTACAGAACCATCACCTTTGACGATTTTTCCGATAACATAGCCATCACTCTCTGCTAACACAGCGTCGAGATTTTGAGGGCTTACGACTAAGACCATCCCCACACCCATGTTGAAAGTTCTATACATTTCATGCTCTTCTACATGATGACTCATATACTTGAAGATTGGTAAAACACGAATACTATCTTTTTCTACTTGGGCACTTAGGTGAGAAGGTAACATACGAGGCAAGTTTTCTACGATGCCACCACCAGTGATATGTGCCAAGGCGTTTATTTTGTCTTTGAGTTTTTTAAAGATTTTCACATAGATACGCGTGGGTGTTAACAAGATATCGATGAGGTGTTCACCCTCAATCTCCGTATCAAAAGACATATTTAATTTTTCAAACAGAAGCTTTCGCACTAGTGAATAACCATTAGAGTGGATACCAGAACTTGGCAATGCCACGACGATATCATCTTCATTTACTTTAGCGATTCTATCCATCTCAGATTTTTCTGCTACACCTACGGCAAAACCCGCAAGGTCAAAATCCCCCGCCGCGTACATCCCTGGCATCTCCGCGGTTTCCCCACCGATTAGTGCACACTCAGACTCTTTACAACCCTCTGCGATACCTTTGACAACATCGGTTGCTTCTTGGGTTTTTAGTTCACTTGTGGCGTAATAGTCTAAAAAGAAAGAGGGCGTTGCAAAGTTACAGATAAGATCATTTACACACATCGCAACCAAGTCGATACCGACCGTATCAAAGCGCTGTGCATCGATAGCAAGTTTGAGCTTTGTACCCACACCATCTGTTGCAGCTAACATGATAGGCTCTTTATACCCTGTTGGAAGGGCATAAGCACCTGCAAATGACCCAATACCGCCGATGACATTTTTATCAAAAGTAGCTTTTACATATGGTTTGATGTTCTCGACAAATTGATTTCCCGCGTCGATATCAACGCCTGCGTCTTTATAAGATAGTTTATCGTTCATTTATTTTTCCATTGACAAGGAGGAAATGCTTTTTGAATCATCCACAAAGAGGGACAAGCATTGGTAAATGCTCGAACAAGTATCATGATAATCACAAAAAATTGTAAAATCACGGCGACTTGAAAGTTAAAACTAGAGGCGACTCCAGCTTTCAACTCAGCACTCCCCGTGGCAAAAAAATACAAGATTATTCCCAGCATCAAAGCCGCTAAAATTCTCTGTATTCTCTCAGCACACATTTCTCTTCCTTTGATTTTTTGAAAGTGTATCCAATGTGTACTTTGATGGGGATAAATCCAAGCCAAAGCAGGGCTTGGATTCGGGATTAGTTAAAAGAGATGTCTTTCTCACTCTTTTCAAATGTACCATTGCCATTTTCATCTATTCTTAACTCTACAACATCTGGTGCTGTAACCGCTATCTCCACTTTGTGTCCTGCCCCATCAACAAGCTTTAAAAAGCCTGATGTCAACTGGTCAGCACCCGCAAATGGCGTTACTTGCTCTACAAACTTAAAGTAATAGCCACCCATATTTATTTCACCACTATTAAAAGATATCTTGGGTGCATTTTCATTTAAATCATAAGAGACAGAAAGATTATTTGCTGAGAGGACTTCACCATTTGCTTTGGCTTGAAAGTTTGCGGTAAACAACGTTCCTGTCGCAACTATCTTACTCCCTTTTTGTAGAGAAAAAGTATCACTACCATCAACAAGTGAAAAGTCTCTTGTGACTTCTACTGTACCACTTTTTTGGCTTTCATCGGCTTGGATACTTATCGCACCATCTATTGTTGTTTCACCATTTTTACAGTTAGTGGCTGCAAAAGAGAAGTTTCCACCATTTTGCTGTTGTGGTAGTGTCATGGATCCGCTTTGACATGGACTATCATCTTCACCCTTAGAAGGTGTCCATGTATCTTTGTTCTCATTATAAGATGTACTAACTTTCGAAAATTTTAACTCATCCTCTGCTACACCATTGTTGCCAAAACTCTTCAAGCCTGCAATCGTTGCTGCTTTAGTATTTTTCGCTACAAATGCACTACTTCCATCTTCAGAACTACTTCCTGTTCCACCACAACCCACAAAAACCAATGCTGCTAAAGCAACTGTTGAAAAACTTTTTATCATGATAAATCCTTTTTTAATTGTACTAAAATGTCAAACCAAACTTGAAAAACTCAAGATCCACTAAAGGTATCCCATCTCCCAACATCGGCTCTTCAAACTGATCGTATCTATCATCAAGATACGCACCTAATGCTAACGCCGCACCCCAATAGAGCTGCTTATACCCCATGATACCAAAAGAACGATAACCAATTTCTGCTGCGATACCTACCTTCCCTACTTTGGCTGACATAAACGCATCTTTTAGTTTACCATCTAAGTATGTATATCGACCAAGAGCACCATAAAAGAACCCTCCAATCTCCCCATTAAGGTATTTTCTATAATGGATATCTATATTGAGCTGTTGTGAACTATCGGAAAATGTACCATCTTTATTTTGCTTAGTATCATCTGCGTCAAAATAGAAAAATGGCAACACAATCTCCGCCGCTCTATCGTGCATAAAATAAGAGACATCCCCACTTACCATCAAACCACCACTCAGAATGCTTATAGGATTGAGTGAAACTCCATAAGATTTCTCTTTTTCAAGTGACCCTGCAAAAAGGAAAGAACTCCACAATAAAACCAATACAACTATTTTCATCTACGTCTCCTGCATCATAATAAAAGGCAATAAGCGCCTCACAAACATCTTTTTCATCGGCTAGCATTATGCTCCACCATAGGCAGGTGCGCATAATCAAACTGTCTTACATCATCACCATTGCTCACAACAAGCAAATCTTTGTGCGGGATAAGATCATAGCAATCTATACTTGGCACGGAGCTCGCACGATTGAAAGTGAGTGTTACATTAGAATCGTTGTTTTCTACATTTTTAGTATGGTTAATATCAAATATTTTCAATCCCTCTTTACCATCACAGATAAAAAGCATATTGCCATCCACCCCTAATCCACCGGGAGAGACTAGATACTTTCTTTGTGTTGTAATTAGTCTTGGTGTTGGGTCTTTGACATCAAGGATTTGAAGTTCGTTAGCACCTCGACCATTGCTACTTCTTAGTGTCACGTATGCCACATCATTTTGTACCACGACAGGGTCTTTGCTACGGATGTGTCCTAGCTGCCCGATACGTTCTAAGTCGGTGTTCTCATCTGGCTTAGAGTAGACACTCACTCCTGTTTTAGAACCTAGATACAGCCTATCTTTGTACGCATAAAGTGTCTCTACATCAAAAGGAACATCAAATGCCCGCTCATAAATAATAGGTGAAGCAGGTTGTGAAATGTCAAAGGCTTGCAAAGCTCTTTTATTTACCGTATAGAGGAAGTTCCCAGAGATGGTAAAACGTGCCATAGAACCACCCACGCCTGTTGTTCCACCGCTACTACTATCTGATTCAGAAGAGGAACTCTCTCCGCCGCTACAGCCTATCATGATAAGGGCAAACAGTGCTGTTATAATCATTATATTTTTCATCTCTTTACTCCTCATACCCGATTATGAACTTATCTGTTAAGTCCGTATCGTTCATATAACATCTATTTTTTGTCTCATCATCTCTTACAGCTTGTCTCATGTCTAGTTCAAAAGCACTCTCTTTGCGTGAAACAACCTTGATATCAGCGATATTTTGGATGTCTAACACTACTAAATCTGAAAAACTATCTGCATAGAGGTAGCCATCTTTAACCGCCATGTCTACATTGCCCGGTATATTGATGAAGTAGTCACTTTTTGTCACTTGGCGTTTGATGCGATTATCCACTACGTGAATCCCTTTATTACGTTCATTGATGAGTAAAACATCCCCGTCTTTGTAGTTGTATATCTTTGCCGCTTTACCTATCTCCTTGCCCGCTTGAACTTTTGGATACTCAGTACGCAACTCTTTTTGACTTATCATGATAGGCTCATGACAGCCATTGTAATTGTACTTTTCTTCACAACCACTTATCATGATGACCACTGTCATAAGTGCTAAACTCGTTTTAAACATCTCTCTCCTTTGTATCTTAAAATGCATAACCAAACTTTAAAAACTCCACATCCACGATGATGGGCATATCATCAAATGAAAGCCAATCCACACCACCTTGATCATAGATATCGTTTTGACTGCTAAGGTAGCGCCCTACGATGAGACCTGCACCCCAGTAAAAGCGTTGTGTCTTAGGAAATATCCTAAACCCCACGCCTGCACCAAGACCAAACTTTAACGTTTTTTGATACGCCTCATGCAAACCTCCTCTCCCCTCGTGGAGCTTACCATCAAGGTGTGTCAAACGTCCAAAACCACTGATATAAAAACCATTGAGTTCATCTGATAAAAACTTACGATAGTGCATGTCGATATTTCTAGTGGAAAGTTTCCCACTATATCTGCTATCAGAACCTTCTGAAGCCAAAAGCCATGGAAATGCTATCTCCACTTTGGCATCATGATCAAAATATGAAAATGTCCCACTTGCACTTTTCCAATCCTCTTGGTAGGTTAAAAGCCGCGGGAAATTAAACTCCACACCAAACTTTCTCCCCTCTAAAGGCAAGGGGTCACTCCACAAAAATAGTGGCATCAATGCCATAAAAAAAACTTTTTTCATACTAAACTCCTGACATAAAATAATATTATATCTTAAAATTGTGTCCAAATTGTGTCTATTTTTTATAAAAATCATGAAATATTTCCCACAAAGTATGGTTTATCCTAAAATAATGCCGATATAATAAATGTAATTCACTATATTTAGGAAGTTTTATATGCATATCAAATATATTAAAATATATCTTATCATGATAAGTATTCTCTTTTTAACAGCGTGCGGAAGCACCAAAATATCGCCACCAAAGGTAGATGAACCAACCACTAGTCATACAAAACTTATAGCAAAAGCAGAAGCAGAAACACATATAGTAGAACCACACAAAGAAGTCATACTAAGCGCAGAAAATAGCACTATCGAAGGTAATCAAACTGTTAATTACCTCTGGATAACGAAAAAAGGTGAGATTTTAGGAAGAAAATCTATCTTACATTGGGAAGCACCAGAAGAAGAGGGAGATTATGACATCATCCTAATCTTAAACTTCCAAAAAGATGATGAAAGTACAAGCCAAACAACCATCACTGTCAAAAAACCAAAACTTGTATTGGACATCAATGATTCAACTTTTTCCACTATCAAAAAAATGATGCAACTTTCAAAAGAGGGTACATTGGATGATGTCACTTATCTCTGTGTTGGTGATAGCACCCGTGTTTATACATTTCATGATGGTATCGTCAATCATTCAGAAAAAATCTTTGAAGAGATCAATAGCACCCTCATAAACTATAATGTCTCATCTTATCTTCTTTCCCAAGGTGGACTCTCTTTGAAAACACTTCTTGGTGGAGATGCCTACTTTGAAAATGATTCAAGAGCCTGGTTACACATCCAAGAGGTTATCGATAAAATACCGACACACGACGGGCACACGTCTATCATCGATATCTCTTTAGCTGCCAATGATCTTTCAGGCTTAACACACCTTTTTCCAGCAGACCAATATACAAACTGGAAAATACTCTATCATGATGAAATCAAAAGACTATTAAAAGAGACCATACGACAGTTTCGTGAAGCAAAGCCCCAAGTAAAAATCATGCTTACCGTACCAAACCCAGGCAGGGACTGGGATACCGGACCAGATATATACCAAGCTGTTTACAAAGAAGTAGCCCAAGAAGAGCATCTGCCACTTGTAAACTTTGTGGATGAAATCATGCCTCCAAGATTTATAGCTGGCACCCAAACCAATACTGAAGGGTTCTTATCTTGGTATCATGATAATATACATTTTAATCAAGATACTGGACTACCAAAGGTCGCAAACTTTATCTTAAAAAATATTTTACCCAGCAACTAACAGGAGTCTTTATGTCCTCACAACTCTCTCTTCTCTACGTGGAAGACGAAGACTTTATACGTGAAAATGCCGTTCTCTTCTTAGAAGATAGTTTTGCACATATCTATGAAGCAGCCAATGCTTTTAGTGGGCTAGAACTCTATCATGATAAAAAACCTGATATCATCATCACCGATATCTCTATGCCTAAAATGAGTGGCTTACAGATGTGTGAACGTATACGTCAAAATGACAGTAAAACACCTATCATCATCACCACGGCTCATACCAACACTGAGTATCTTTTAAAAGCTGTTGAACTTCAACTGGTAAAGTATCTGGTGAAACCTATCGATGAAGAGAAGCTACAAGAAGCCCTTGAACTCTGTTTTGAAAAGTTAAAAACAGACAATAGCAACATCGTACAACTGACCAACGAACATACCTTTGACACCTTCAATAATGTTCTTTTTCATCAAGACAATGTTGTTAGACTCTCTCCTCAAGAGGTGCTATTTTTCAAGCTCTTACTGAAAAATCCTCAGCATATCTGCTCCCATGAAGAGATCGAAAGTTATGTCTTTGCCCAGCAAGGCATGAGCAATGATGCTTTACGAACATTGGTCAAAAACATGCGAAGAAAAACAGATAAATCTCTCATCGAAAACCACTCTAAGATAGGATACAAGATAGCCTTATCATGAGTGATAAAGTACTTTTTCTTAAACTCTTTGCGATGGGTATTTTTGCACTCTTTGTCTTGCAAGATTATCAAACATTATTTTTAAACCAAGATACAATTTACTCGACTTATACCCCGCTAAAAACATTTATCGCATCACTCTGCTTTGGGGTTATCCTCTCTGCTTCTATCTATAACTTGGCTCTTTATATCTACAGTTTCGATAAACGCTACCTCTATTATTCGTTGGCACAATTTTCTGTCATGCTTTTTCTCGCTTCCTTAGATGGGCTGCATATCGCCCCACTCAATGAAGTTTTTACATTTAAAAGCTTCATAGTTCACGACATATCACTGATACTCATCTTGCTTTTTTCTATCCTATTTATCAAACACTTTCTAGGTATCACAAAAGAAAATAAAAAACTTTTTATCATGATAAATATTATTCAAGCTTTTGCCCTCTTAGATATCCTCTTAACACTTTTTTATTCACACAGTATTTTGACACGAGTTATCCCGATATTTTTTCCTATATGGCTTATCATCACGGAAGCAAAACGCTTGCTTCCAAACAAAGATAAAGCCTTTTACTTTTTCTACTATGGCTGGAATATGGTCATCATGATAGGGCTTTTTGTTTATATGGATTTAACCCTGTTTTTCAACATGGACTTCCCTTTCTTGCACACCACTTTTGCCCTTGAATCTATGGTACTTTCCCTTGCTATCGCCTACAAGATGAAAGTGCTTGAAGATGAGAGAGTGGTACAGCAAAGCTTACTCCTGCAACAATCTCGCCTCGCCTCCATGGGAGAGATGATATCTACCATTGCCCACCAATGGCGCCAACCCCTCACCCATCTCTCTTATCTCTTTATGAATATGAAGAAAAAAGTAGATAATCCAGAATTTGTCCGTTTAAAACTAGAAGAGGGGAAAGCCCAACTCACGTATATGTCCCAAACCATTGAAGACTTTTCAGACTTCTACAATCCCAGTAAAGAAAAAATGGACTTTAGTATACTAGAAGCCTGTCAAAAATCTACAGTCATCGCTTCACCATCACTTAAAAAAGTAGGGGTTGATTTAGATATCCATACCCAAGCAGACTTTAGTGTTTTTGGAAATCAAAATGAGTTTGAACAAGTGATACTCAATCTCATCAATAACGCAAGAGATACCCTAGTAGAAAGAGCTATTTCAAACCCAAATATCTCTATCATGATAGAAGGAAATACCATACAAGTCAAAGACAATGCTGGTGGCATAGGAAGTAAAAATATTCAAAAAATATTTGAACCATACTTTAGCACCAAAGTCAAAAGTGATGGCATCGGACTCTATATCGCTAAAACCATCATCGAAAAAGAGATGGGAGGAAAACTAAACGTCAAAGATGGCACAGAAGGGGCTATCTTTACCATCACTCTTTAAACTGCGCACAAAGAACCTCGTCATTTGAATCACAGATAAAATCCTTCGCCCAACCCGCTACTTTATAAGCACCTTGGGATCGAAAGTGTGTATAATCTCCTGCATCAATAATGCCAAAATCGTTGATAATCTCTACCTTGCTTTCATAGCTATTAAAAACATCATATGACTTTTGTGCCAAGTCTATCAATAGCACTTCTTCGTCTGCAGCCAACTCTCTTACAGTTTGAGCATAGTCACCATAGGGTCGATTGAAGATATTTCGTAAAGGAATGTTTTTTCCTTTATTCATCGATTGTATAGGACTTATAAGCACGGGTGTTATCTCGTGTGTTCTAGCCCAATCTATATACACTTTTAACTCTGCATAATATGTGTTAAATCGTCCAGGCATAGTTCTTTTGTTGTGGATATCTTTTGCCTCTTGCTCGTTTTTTGCGATATCATTGTTTCCAAACTGTATCAATAAATACGCACCTGCTGTTGTATTGGTCTCCAAGATGATTTTTTTTGTCAGATTCCAGTCTCTCCATCCATCAAAATATTTATAAGACCGACTACTTGCCCCACCACGAGCAAGGTTTTGAAAATTTTCAGGAGTCTCCATATAATCCCCAAAACGATTTCCCCACCCCACTTGTTTTCCACTACGATTAAATGTAGTAGAGTCACCCAGTAAAAATATCTTTTGATTTGGAAGAATTACTTTAGGTTTAGGAATCAATGGTTTTGTAGTATCAGTCTCTTCTTGTGTTGTGTTAGTTTCAGGGATTTTGTTCTTTTCATCTGCAACAATCTCATAATCTATATTTTTTTGAGATGAGGTATCGACTGTATCGCCACCACAAGCGACAAGAAGTAGTATCGTAAATCCCCCTAAAATCCCCCTTGTTAAAGCGTGCATACCTTCTCCCCAAACACGATACATACAATCACTTTTGAAACTGAGCACAAAGTGTTTTGTCACCCCAAACACAAGAGAGTTCTTTTACCCAGCCACCTATTTTTATGGCACCCTCTAAACTATAATGTGTGTAATCTTGTCTCTCACCACTTTTCGCAAACACCCCATATGCTGCGATGATGCCTTCCATTGTCTCATACGCGCTAAACACATCATGGGACTTCTTTGCTAAGTCTAACAACAAAACAGTTTCATTTTTTGCCAACTTACGCATCGTCTCTATATAGTTTCCAAAAGGTCGTAAAAATTCATTTCTAAGTTTTCCATTTGTCTCTTTGTACATCACATGAATAGGTGTAACTAACACAGGTGTAACACCATTGGCTCGAGACCAATCTATATACTCTTTTAACTCTGTGTAAAATGTCCCTCCTTCACCGGGCATCGTGGTTTTGTTATTCACATTCATCGCATCTTCTCTCGTATCAGTACGATCATTGCTCCCAAACTGTATGAACAGAAAAACATCCGAAGTCTCTTTCTCTTTTAAGATTTCTGCTTTTGTTAAACTCCAATCTCTCCATCCATTTTCATCTTTATACGAGCGACTACTTTGCCCTCCACTTGCCAAGTTAAAAGCATTTTGTGGATGTATCATATAATCTTTCACATGACTCCCCCAACCCAAGTCAGTACCATCAGTGGTTCTGTTAAATGTCGTAGAATCACCGATGATAAATATCTTTTGATTGGTAGAGATATCGCCCATCCCATGTGTTGAAGTAGTCTCATCTTTTGGAAGATTGACTTCGGTCGTTTCAGAAGTTTTACCTTTTGTACCAAGTTGCTGGGTTGTTGCATCTTCTTTCTTTAGAGGAACACTAACAGTATCACCACCACAGGCCATTAAAAATACAACCACACTTGCAACTACAGCTATTTGAACAAAAGGTTTCATATATTTCCTTAATTTTTAACACTATATAAATATTTAACTATAATATTTATTTAGTTAACCTTAAATAGGAGTATTTTCTACCATCTTATGGTGTCTACATTACCTAAAGTAAAAAATGCAATTCTCCTTTTTCCAACTTTAAGAACCACTCCTTTGTAACATCTTTATATATCTGCTTATACGCTTTTAACTTATCATGATGAATTTTCCCACCATAACTACGCAAGAAATATGCCACATCTACGTCAAACGCTTCACACACTGTCGCCAAGTCAAAGTATCTGTCACCAACCCCTGCATACTCCCAATCGATAAACTTTACTGCTTTAGCAAAAAAAACATTTGTAACATTTAAATCATTATGACAGAGGACAAAATCTAACTTAAATCGCTTTTGTATTTTAGGTTTTAACAAAAGTGCTTTCCCACAAAAAGGAGTTTGATGCAACTTTTTCAGCGCTAAAGCTAACATACGTGTCTGTTTTCGTGTCAATTTTTTTCGATGCACCCCTTCTATAAAGTCCCCTATCATGATAGTCTCATCCAGATGATACCCCTTCGCCCCAAGCCCTCTTTTTGCTGCAATATTCTGTATCTTGAACTCTAGTTTTCTATCTCTACCTAAGAGTTTAAACTTGCGCAAATGATACTTTTTACCCTCTTTGTGAAAGAGATAGTTTTCATTGCAATGCCCTTGGTTTGAAAGAAGCTCCAATCTCTCTCCCGCATAGGCTATCATGATAAGCGCCCATCCTCCATACGATAGATCTGCGTGGCATTTTTCGTGTCATCTGTGTCGTGGGTTATCATGATAGTATGCAGCGCGTGTCTTTTGGTGATGTTTTCGACAAGTGCCAACATCTCTTCTTTAGTCTCCCTATCCAAGCCCGTAAACGGCTCATCCAGCAACAAAATAGGCTTCTTACGTATCAAAGCCCTAGCCAAACCCACACGCTGTTGCTGTCCCCCTGAGAGGCTTGTGGCTTTTTTCTTTTCAAATCCTGCCAAGCCCACCTCTTTTAAGATGTCTGCTATCTCTTGTGGCGTTGCCTCTTTGTTACCTAGCTGGATGTTTTTTTCCACGCTTAAGTGTTCAAAAAGATTATGATGCTGAAAGAGTATGGTAAGGGGACGTTTTTGGATAGCAAGGGAAGTAAGTGAAACCCCATCCAAAAGTACCGTCCCACTTTGAGGCGCTAAAAACCCAGCGATAAGATCGAAAAATGTGGATTTACCACTACCACTTTTCCCAAGTATCGCCGTTATCTGCCCTTGTTCTGCCTTAGCGTTGAAGTAAAATGTATCGCTATCATGATAGGCAAACTTGAGTTCTTTAATCTCTAACATACAGACTAAAGTTCATCTTCTTTGTTGGGTTTGTTTTTAGGTACTTTTTCAAGTATCGCCTGTAGATGTTTGATGCTTCCCTTTTTACTACGCTCTTCTAGGTAGTCGTATGTTTCTAACGTTGCTATCTTTTCAGCTACTGCCGTGGCGATAAACTGGTTCATAGAGATAGACTCATGTTTGGCAAATTCTTTGAGACGAATCCCTAGAGAGTCGGGTACTCTTAATGCGATATTCATATTAATCCTTCATGTAGTTTATTTATTTCTAAAGGTTTACGCGTCCAATGCTCCGAGATATTTTGAACAAATTCAGACCTTACCATTTTAGCACGTTTTTTTAACCATCTTTGATTATCATATCGTAGATAAATACCCTCTATCTTAGCATTGGTAAATGAGGATTTTTGTTCCATAAAATTTTCTAACTCTACTAAAGTAAATTTTCCCTCTGCAATTTTTGGAACTACTACGATATTGCAGTCTTCTAAAAGTTTATCTCTTTGTTGAACAGATAAAAACTCTTGAAACTTTTTATCATATATATCAAAAGCAATATACCAATCTGGCAACTTATGGTACTGCAATGAGTGTGACGCATAACACCACTCTCCAAAAAGAATATACTCTGTTCCTAAACAATCAAATAATTTATCTTCTTTACAAGAGAGCCATTCTGATAACTTTTTCCATTGTCCTAAATATGGTCTATTTAAATACTCACCTCTATTTTGTACTTTTATATTTCCACTGTTATCAAAAGAGATACCTAAATTGGCACCATCAATCTTCTCTTCAATGGTTATGTTGTGAGAAAGAAAATCATCTTTTTCTTTTATTGTCATTAGCTTATCTGAACGCAAAATTTTATTTTTTGTTGCTATTAAGTATGGGGTAGATGGAAATTTATAAAAATCATCTTCTTTCATTATGAACCCATTTTTTGTTTGTACTTAGCCTCTATATAATCCGAACAAACAAAATCTACTTTTATTCCACAGTCACTTAATGCTTCTTTCCATCCCCACCACTTAGAATCTGTTGCTTGATATATTATGGGCCTGTTAATATGTGCACTAGCAACGGCGATAAATTTCCTATCAGAAATATCGAAAGTTTTTAAATCTTCATGTTTAGGAAATTCATTGTAAGAATAATCCCGTTCATTAGTTGCATTTTTTGTAATCTTCACTCTATTTTTTTGAGGAAATGCCCACTGATTATTGTTCACCCATTTTAAAAATTTATCTCCTACTCCTGGCTGTCCACTAAATGAAAGATTTTTTGTATACTCTGCAAATATTTCACCATCCTCGTCAAGAACAAGACTTTTTTTCTTTATCACTTTCTCTATAACTTCTATGCACTTTTCAGTACATTCTATTAAATCATCTGGAATGTCAGAAGCATTGTTATTGGCAGTAATAGCTACATTTGTATCAACTAAACAACTAACCATCATCTCGTCTTCTCTGTAAGGCTGCTTTTGACTGTGCTATAACATCCTCCATCTCATCACCAAAAAAGTTTTCAGGCCAATTTGTAATATTTCCAAAAAGATCAATTTTTAACGCTTCTAGTTTTGCAGATTTTCTATCAGTTTTTGCAAAATATGCTGAAACTGAACTTTCTTCTAACTTATTTTCAGCTATTCGTCTCTGAAGACGTCTCAAAAAATGTTCAGAATGGGTTTCTATAATCAACTGAATATTACGATCTTTACCATTTTCTTTAGAATTAATCACATCAATGATAACATCTGCAAGAATTGATTGTGCCGCAGGATGAAGATGGATTTCTGGCTGTTCCATGATGATTATAGAATTTGCTGGCGCATAAAAGCATTGCACTAAAACAGGTAAAACTTGAGATACACCAAATCCAACATCAGGTAAATCAACCCATATTTGAGAACCTTTTGTTTGTACTTTCACTTCATATTCTTGACGATTATCTATTTTTTTAACTTCAAAGTTATCAATTAGTCCCATCGCTTTTAATTCTCTTGCTATGACCTCTTCAAAAGGGTAAGTAGGTCTTTTGTTACCAAAACTTATCTTTCTCGATTTTGCAGCCAACATAGCAGCAATAGTATTTTCACCCTCATAACCCACACTATCAGGTTCATTTCCAGCCCAAGAATAAATCCTCTCAGTTTTTGTTCTCAACGGGCCTAGATAATATATCGAACGAAACAATTGCTCATGAGTGAGGTTGAGTTGTTGCATGAACTCCGCATTTTCATAGCGTGCTACTGCCTCATCAGGAAAACCATAAAATCTAACAGGAATACCAAAAGGCCATGCTCTTCCCACTGGTCGTGTTAATTTATAACCTTCTGGTTCTACTATTTTATATTTAGATGATTCATCACGCTGCATCTTTATTTCAAAATTTTCTTCATCTTCTTTGTATAACTTATACACAAACTCTTTCACAGATATTCTTTGCTCAGATATTAAATCAATTTCTGCAGAAAACTTGATACTATCGCTTGTATATGATTTACTTGTAGTTGCATTTTTGATTTTTAAGTTACTTGATAATTTCCAGTCATACCAAAACAAAATTTCTTTATTTGTATCATGATGGTAGATAACATCACTAAAAGAACCAAGCTGTACAGGAGAGTTTTTCCCACCAGAATACAATACTACTTTTCTATCTGCGATATCAACTGTCTGTTTTAGATACATCAAAAACTGCCCAATACTGGATTTTCCAGAACTATTAGTTCCAAAAAAAAGTGTAATAGGCGCCATCTTGATAGTGCCCGTATCTTCCCAGCCTTTAAAGTTTTGTATTTGTAAGTTTTTTAGCATTCTCTCTCCAGAGTGTTTAAGTATAGTTCTAATTTTAGCATAATTCTAAATTTTTATATAACACTCAAGACTAAACAACATTTTCCCTCCCAAACATCCTAGGCACCAAAACAAACACCACCAAAACCAAAACAAGCATCACCAACGCCACCCCAGCCGCGTCACTTGTCCTATAGGAACCCAG
>JAUTBV010171009.1:0-23907 GCA_032361325.1 Lepetodrilus fucensis | reverse complement strand
CATCTTCTTTGATGGAAAATGAGACAATTACTATTGATTTAAGTAGTGGGGTTTTTGTTGATTTTATTAATAAAGCAGTTCTTATTACAACTCCTGATACTTTTCTTGAAGATAACCTTAATATAGGAAAAATTAGGCAAGATAATAATACCATCATTGAGATAACTAATGGTGAGTTTGCAAAAACAATAAAAACAATAACAGATAATGTAAGCTTTATCAATCTTCCTGAAGGTCTTAATGTAGAATTTTCTTTTGCTGGTAATGACCAAAAAAAACTAAGTGTTCAATTAGGTGGACAAGCTGTACTCCATACAGATGCCTATGATGTAAATAACTTGCAATTTGAGTTTAAAAGTGGTGCATTTAAAGATAATATTGCTATCAGGAGCGGAAATATGAGGATTGATTTTATTGATAATCCTTATTTTACAGCTACTAATCGTTTTTTAGAGAGTGTGGCTAATGATGGAACTATTGCTAATAGAGTTACCGTTCAAATTGAAGATGGGACGACACTTGATACTACTCGTTCTGTTGTGAAAGGAGATATGTCTATAAGTCTTCCAGTTGGTTTAGAAGCCACATATAGAATAATATCTCCTAAAGAAATTGAAATTGAATTAATAGGTCAAGTTACTAATAATAAACATAAAGTAGAAGATAGTACAATTCTATCATTAGAATTTAATAATATAAATCCTTTTATTGTACTAGCTGGTGCGGTTCTACCAGCTAGTGTGCCAATCGCCTTAGAGTTTGTAGATGCCCCTATTATAGAAATTGTTGTTGATAGTGTAAATTCTGGAAAATTTAAAGAAAGTTTTGAAAATGATGGTAGTATTGGTAATAATATTACTCTTAGAGTTAGTGGAGATACTATTGATACAAATTTTATAGGTAAGATTCAAGGTTTGATTACTCCTACTAATTTATCTCCAGATTATAAAGCCTCATTTGCAATAAGAAATGCTTCTACTATTGTGGTTAGTTTAAGTGGAGAAGCTGTTGTTCATAAAAAAAGTGATAGTTCTAATGATTTAAAATTTACTTTTGATGGTGCATTGTTTAGTGCTGGAGTTGGGGTTACTGAGATGAAAAAAGGGGTTTCTATTAATTTTATAGATGGAGCAAGATTTTTAGTTAATGGTAATAACCCTACAGATAACATTCATTTTTTAGAAGATGGAATTAATAATGGAAGTGTCGATAGTTTCCACAAGGTAACTCTTACATTAATAAATGATACTATTACAGGTGAGGATATTAATGGTGAATTTTTCTCTGATTATGATGTAAATAGTAATATTGTAACCTCTAATCTTCCTAATGGTATGCGATTATCTGCAGAAACGATAAGTGATAAAATTGTAATTCTTACTTTAAGTGGGAAAAATGATGCTCATAACCCTACTGATAGTATTAGTAATATTTCTGTAAGATTTTTAGAAAAAAAGATGTTTAAAAGTGGAATTATTCCTGATAGTGCTAAAAATATCAAATTAGATTATATAGATTATCAAGGCTCTTCTATAGATGGTAGGTTTATTGAATCTCAATTTAATGATGGTAGTATTGATAGTAAGGTTACTATTAGCTTGCAAGGTGCATTATTCTCACATATTAATAATATAAGAGATGCAATTAGAACTAATATTCCTAGAGGGCTTACTCCTAGTTATGAAATATCTTTGGATAATAAAGATTTAATCATATCTCTTGATGGAAATGCTATAGCTCATAGAGAATCAAATAACACTGATATAAAATTTTCTTTTATAGACAAGAACTTATTTGCAAATGAAGTAGTTATTAAGGAACAACAAACAAAAATAAATTTTTCTGATAGAAGCACAATGAATGTAATAGGAATTCTTAAAGAAGATAGTAAAAATGATGGGTCATTAGGAAATAGCACTCTTAAAGTTATTCTTGTAGGAGATAAGTTTAAAGCTAATCCTAATGTTAATAATGTAACCATACAAAATCTTCCAATAGGTTTAATTGTTGATCAACTTAATATTTCAGGAGATAGACAGACTGCAGAAATAACCTTTGCAGGTAAGACAAATCCAAATGATATAACCCAAAATAGAAACGATTTAGAATTAAGTTTAACAGATAATGTATTTGAAAGTGGAACAGCTCCTGCTCCTGTAAGTGGTATTGTCTTAGAATTTTTAGATTCTCCTGATTTAAAATTTTCTAGTAATCTTTTAGAAAAAAGTTCAGATGTTGGTGAAATAGGTGGAGAATTAGTTTTAACATTAAGTGGAGATACTTTTAATATAGGTGCTAACTTAAAAAACTCTATTAATATTGACTATGATGTAGATTCAGATCCTAATGTTACTAGGTATGAACCTATTAAAAATAGATTAGGGCTAACTCCTGTATATACTCTTGATACACCAAATTTATTAAAGATTTCTTTTACTGGAAATGCTCTTGATCATAGAGAAACAAATGAAGGGAAGATTAGAGTTACATTTGATGAAAATGTTTTTACTAAAAAAATAGTTCCAGCACCAATAGAAACTAATATAGACTTTATTAAAAAACCTAAATTATCTTATAATAAAATTATAAAAGAATCTCCTGAGAACAAAGGAACTTTTAATGATGAGTTTGTAATTAGTGTAGAAGAAGGTAGTTTAAGTGATATGACACCTATTGAACTTTCTAATGCAATTAGTATGCAATTAGTAGATGGATTACAGCCTACTTATAGAGTGGATACGGTAGAACAAAAAATATTTATTAAGATAAATGGTAATGCACTAAGTCATGCACCTCTTGATAGTGTCTCTAATCTTAATTTACATATTGGAAAAGGTGTATTTAAAAATAATATAGAATTAGACTTGGATAATATTGGTATAAAGTTTGTGGATAATCCTATAGTTAGATATGATAAAATATTTTATGAAAGTATTTTAGATGATGGAAGTATAGCTAATGTCGTTACTTTAGCATTTGAAGGAGATAAATTAGCTCCCTTAGCTAGATTAAATGATGACATAGAAGTGAAAAATCTTCCTTATGGATTAACACCAATATTTAAAAAACAAAGTGAAAATATAATACTTATGGAACTTATTCCTACTCTTGGAGCTAACCCTGATTTAATAAAGCATTCAACAGCAGAAAGTGCTACACTAGAGGTTATATTCCAACCAAATATATTTTACAATGGAACTCCTCCTGTAAATATTAAAGATTTACAAGTTATATTTAAAGATACACCTGTATTTGAATCAACTAATTTTGTATTTAAAGAAAAAGAAGTTAATGATGGAACAATAGAAAATAAAATAACTTTTGAACTTAAAGGAGATAGATTTGTTAAAGGTATTAATCCTAATGCATTTTTAGAAGCTACTAATGTTCCTGTTGGATTTAATTTACAATCAGAGATTGATAATACAGATGATACTAAAATTATTTTATCTTTAGTAGGACAAGCAAGAGAGCATGGCGATATTGATGATGTTAAAATAAATGATAAAACTGATAAAGAAATTAAGGTTAGATTTTCTAATAGTTTATTTGTAAATGGTGTATCTCCTAAGCCTATTAATGTAGGTATTGATTTTTTAGATATTTTAAGCTTTAGTGCCAATGATGTTTTTTATGAAAATAATAGCGATGATGGATCAATATTTGAACCTATTATATTAACTCTTAAAGATGGAGGAAGTCTAAAAAATGTAAACCCAAATAATCTTATATCAGTGCAAAATGTTCCAGCTGGATTAGTGCCTAGATTTTTAAGATTAAATAATAGAACTATGCAAGTTACACTAGAAGGTAATGCACTTATACATGAAATAGATGATAGTGTAGATGATATGATAATTACTTTTGAAAGAGGATTATTTCTAGATGAAAAAAGAGTTTCTCCATTTAAAACTAAAATAATATACAAAGGAGCACCTAGCATATCCATACAAGGTATTTTTATAGAAGAGAATGCTAAAACTAATGATGGAACTATTAATAATGCTGTAACTTTATTCATTGAAAATGATACTTTTAAAAGTGATGTAGATCCAAATAAATATATAACTCTTAAAGATGTTCCTGATGGATTAAAGCCTGTATTTACATATATTAATCCAAAAACTATTGTATTTACACTAGAAGGTAAAGCTAAAGACCATCTAGCCATAGATAATACAGATATTAAACTTAGCATAGATCAAATTTTATTTAATAATGAGATAGCTTTATTTAGAGACCCTAAAGTACCTGATTTTGACCTAGAAGTGCCTGTTGAATTTGATTCAGTTTTAGCACCTGTATTAAGTAATGATGGGGATTTCTTTGAAGATGTAGAAAATGATGGAAGTATTGTAAATTCTATTTTTATTAATAGTGAAAATGGAGATTTTGTTGATAACTATAAATTTAGATCTGCTATTTTAATAGATGACTTAAAATCTTTTATAGGAGTAAAAGGTAATTTTAATAATAAATCATTTTTACAACTTGGTGAAAATATAATTGAAGATATTGATTTGACTTTAAATGAATTTGACTTATTTGATAGTATTAAAAATAAGATTAATAATTTAGGAAGAGGAACAGATGGATTATATGCTCAAGTAGTAGTAGATAAGGACTTTAGAAGAAAATTAGCTATTGTTAAAAATGATATAAATAGAAAAATAGAAATTTCAGGTCCTACAAATTTAAAACAAACTCTAAAGAATTTCTGGAATATAGATGATATACAATTTCCAGCGAGTGGAAGAGTTGATAATGGCATATTTGTAAGTAGGCTTGTTCCTTTAAAAAATTCTTTAAGTGAGGTTATTGAAGTTACTAACCTAACCAAAGGCTTAGAGTCAAGATTTGTTCTTAAAGATAATAATACCATAGAAATGTTTATAGATGGTAAAGCAGAGGTTCATTCTAAAGATCAAAGTATTATTGATTTATCATTATCTTTTGATAGTGGTATGTTTAAAAAGAAAATGAAACCAGTAGATATTGAGACTATTGCTATTAATTTTAATGACCCTGAAATAAAACATTTTGGAGAATTTAAAGAATCAGAAGAAAATGATGGGACAATTGAGAGTTATATTACTTTAGTGCTAAGGGGAGATAAATTTGTAGATAATATAAATTACAAAGACTATATATCAGTATCTAATGTTCCTGTAGGTTTAGAACCTGTTTTTACTCAAGAATCAGATACTATTTTAAGAGTTTCTTTAGAAGGCACAGCACTACATCATGAAGACCAAGATGATGTGGGCAATATGGAGTTTAAATTTCAACCTGATATTTTCCAAAGAGGAATTATACCTAAACCAGTGGAAGGTGTTTTAGTTGATTTTGATAATGCTCCTGACCCCTCTAGTATAGCAGGGGGGCCTGGTATATTTGGAGGGTATCTTACTTTTATATCCCCTACTGGTAAAAATATTATTATTACAACCTCTTCTAAGGAATTTGGACTAGACCATCAAGAGTTTCAAACCACTACAACTCTAGCTAATGTAACAAGAGATGTATATAATGAAGAAGATATGAGAGGCTTAGGATATGAAAAAGACCCTGCTTTAACAGAAAAAGATGGAGGATATGGATTTGGTATGTCTTCTAAATTTGGGGCTTCTTTAGTTATTGATTCTGTGGATGCTTCTATTGATAAATTATCACATATACGACAAAATATATCTTCTAACTATAATAGAATAGAAAAAAGAATAGATTTTTTATCTACTGAAAAGCTAAATATAGATTCTGCAAATTCAACCCTAAGAGATGTAAATTTTGCAGAAGAGACAACAGAATTTAATAAAAGAAATATATTAGCTAGATCTGGAAATTTTGTATTAACTCAAGCTGGAAATATGCAAAAAGATCAAATATTAGACTTAATAAAAAATAATACAATATGATTAAAATAATTTTACTATTATTATTTATTATATGCTATAGCGACGATAAAATAATAGGTGGAGTTAATATATCTTATGATATGAATAGCACCAATATAAAAGAAGTTAGTTTATTTATATCTAAAAGTATAAAAAATAATTCTCTTATAAGTAATTATAAACTAAGAATTAAAAATGTAAAAGATATCTTTATTTTAGATATTGCAAATGTATCTTTTAAAAATAGTTTTGGTAAAATAATTATAGGTAAAAGTAAAAATAGAAATAGTATAATTTATGAATCAATACAACCATTTGAGCTAATAGAAAAATATGATTTTTTTAGTATTAAAGATAGAATTGATGCTATAAGCTACATAGTTCCTAATATGTATGATAATGTAAGCGAATTTGATTTTAATAATAAAAATAAACTAAGAGTATTTAGAAGTATATGGACTAAAGAAAAACTTAGAACTTCAATATTTTATCTTTTAAAAGATGAAAATAAAATATTAGGAATAGGGTTACAAAAAAATACAAAAATAGTAAATTTTGGATATTCTTATGAGAATAATATAGATATAAAAACCACTCATAGTATAAGCCTTATATATAAGCCAAGCAATTACCATTATAAAAGCTTATATGTTTTTGATAGCTTAGATAAAGAGGTATTTATTAATGGAGTAGATATTTTTTTATTAAAAAATGCAGATAATGAAGCTAAGATTTATTTAGAGAGTTCTTATGGGAATGTTCAAGAAATATTTGAGATAGGGGCGGTTTTTTATTTTTAGAGGTTCTTAGGGAACCTTTATTAATACAAAATGAATATCGTTAATATAACCTATATTTGATATAATCAAGCTAATTAATATAAAACAAGGATTTTTATGGAAAAAATAGTTGATATGATTCAATCAATTGCTTATGATAGAGGGCTTGAAGTAGATAAAGTCAAAAATATGATTGAAGGAGTTATGCTTGATATGCTTAAGTTCACTTTAGGAGAAGATTTGCATTTTGAGGTTGATATTAATGATAAAACTAGAAAAATATCTTTATATCAAAAAATATCAGTATTAGATAATATAAAAGAAAAATATGAGCCATATGAGATATCTATCAAAGAAGCTATTAAAATTGACCCTGAAATAAAAGTTGGAGATTACTTAGATTATGAAGTTGATGTAGAGAAATTAGGGCGAATGGCTTCTAATTTTGTTTATGAAACTTTAGAAGATAGAATGAAAGAATTATTAGATGATAAGATATTAAAAGAATTTTCTTCTAAAATAAATACAGTTGTTTCAGCTAGTGTAGCTAGAGTAGATACTAGAGAAAATACTTTTTTAGAAATTGATGATACTGAAGTTATGATTTTACAAAGAAATAGAATAAAAGGTGAAAAATTTAAAGTAGGAGATACTGTATCAGCATTAGTAAAAAGTGTAGAAAAATCAAGATATGGTGTGGATATAAAACTTACTAGAACAGCCCCTAAATTTTTAGAAGAGTTAGTTAGAATTGAAGTTCCAGAGGTTCAAGATGGAGCTGTTGAGATTATGGGTTGCTCAAGAATACCAGGTAAAAGAAGTAAACTTGCTATTAAAGCTGTTGGTGATGTTGATCCTATTGGCTCTATCGTAGGGGTAAAAGGTATTAGAATTAAAGCTGTCGGAAATGCTTTAAATGGGGAAGCTATTGATTGTATTGAGTATTCTGAGCAAGAAGAAATGTTTATTAGTAGAGCCCTTTCACCTGCTATTGTTAAAATGGTTACTATTAATCAAGAAGAAAAAACAGCAGAGGTTTTTATATCTCCTGAAGAAAAATCAAAAGCTATTGGAGCTAGTGGGATAAATATACGACTAGCTAGTATGCTTACAGGATATGAAATAAATATAAATGATAATGTAGAAGAAGCACCTAATGTTTCAGTAGATAAATTAGCAGATTTATTTAATTAATGAAAAATATTAGAAATTTTTCTATAATCGCCCATATTGACCATGGTAAAAGCACTCTTGCTGATTGTATAATCTCACTTTGTCATGGGATTAGCGATAGAGAAATGAAAAGTCAAATTATGGATACTATGGATATAGAAAGAGAGCGAGGCATAACGATAAAAGCTCAAAGTGTCCGACTTACTTATAATAAAGATGGAGAAATATATATCTTAAATATCATAGACACCCCAGGGCATGTGGATTTTAGCTATGAGGTTGCTAAATCTATCGCTTCAAGTGAGGGAGCATTACTTGTCGTAGATGCTACACAAGGAATTGAAGCTCAAACTTTAGCAAATGTATATACAGCATTAGATGCTGATGTGGAGATTTTACCTGTGGTAAATAAAATAGATTTGCCTTCTGCTAACCCTGATAAAGTTTTAGAAGAAATTGAAGATATTATAGGTATAGATTGTACAGAAAATTCTTTAGTTTCTGCAAAAAATGCAATAGGAATTAAAGAGCTTTGTGATAATATAGTAGATAAAGTCCCACCTCCTACGGGTGATATAAATGCTCCCACAAAAGCTATGATATATGATAGTTGGTTTGATAATTATCTAGGAGCTTTGGCATTGGTTCGTGTTTTTGATGGTTCTTTAGCGGTAGGACAAATTGTATATGTTTATAGCTCTAAAAAAGAATATAAAATATTAGGCTTAATGTATCCAAACCCTTTAAAACATACAGATACTAAAAATATATTTGCTGGAGAAATAGGAATAGTTTCTCTAGGAGTAAAAGAAATTTCAGAAATTATGGTAGGAGACACCATAACAGATGCAAAAAAAAGATGTGATAAACCAGTAGAAGGATTTGCACCTGCTAAGAGTTTTGTATTTGCAGGGATTTATCCTATTTTAACTGATGAATTTGAAAATTTAAGAGATGCTATTAATAAATTAATCTTAAATGATTCAAGTATTTCTTATGAGCCTGAAAGCTCTATGGCTTTAGGAAATGGTTTTAGAGTTGGATTTTTAGGTATGTTGCATATGGAAGTAGTGGTTGAGCGAATAGAGAGAGAATTTAATATAGATATAATAGCTACAGCACCTACTGTGGTTTATACTATTAATTTAACTGATGGCACAAGCATAGATATACAAAACCCAAGCGAGATGCCTTTAATACAAAAAATAGATAAAATACTAGAGCCTTATGTTTTAGCCACTATAATCACACCTAATGAATATTTAGGAAATATGATAAAGCTTTTAACTGATAGACGAGGAATACAAAAAGATATGAAGCATATGCCAGATAATAGAGTATTGCTTGAATATGAAGTGCCTATGAATGAAATTGTTATTGATTTTTATGATAAATTAAAAAGTTGCACTAAAGGATATGCTAGTTTTGATTATGATTTTATTGATTATAGAGAAGGGAATTTAAAAAAATTAGACTTATTAATTTCAGGTGAGAAGGTAGATTCATTATCAGTTATTGTATCTGAAGAAAAATGCTACTCTGTGGGTAGTGCATTAGTTAAAAAAATGAAAGAATTAATTCCTAGACAACTCTTTGAAGTAACTATACAAGCTAGTTTAGGAGCTAAAATCATAGCTAGTGAAAGAATATCAGCTATGAGAAAAAATGTAACTGCAAAATGCTATGGTGGAGATATATCACGAAAAAGAAAACTTTTAGATAAACAAAAAAGAGGTAAAAAAAGAATGAAATCTATTGGTAGAGTAGATATACCACAAGAAGCTTTTACCGCTATTTTAAAATTAGATTAATAATCCTAAAAGCAAGGAATACCTATTGCTTATTAAAGTATAACACTTAAATAAACAAGGTATATAATGAGCGAACAATACAAAGAAAAATACATATTTGATATAGAATATGCAAATGAATATCAACGAGAACTTTCCCCTTTATTTATTAATTTTTGCTTACTTGCTAATTTTGTAGAGCCTCCTTGTATTGATGAAGAATTTTCTTATTGTGAGCTTGGCTCAGGTAAAGGAATTACTTTACTTACTATGGCTGAGAATTATCCAAATGGTACATTTTATGGGATTGATTTTAATCCTGCCCATATAAAGTATTGTAAATATATGGCAAAACAAGCTGGTTTAACAAATATACATTTTCATAATATGTCATTTTCTGAAGCCCTTAAAAGTAAAAATAATTTTCCTAATTTTGATTATATAATTTTCCATGGTGTTTATTCTTGGGTTTCAAGATCTGTACGAAAAGATATGATAAAGTTTTGTGATAAAAAAATTAATAATGGTGGAGTTGTATATAATAGCTATAATGCCTTACCAGGGTCACTTTATAGAAGCCAATTACAAAAGCTTCTTTTAGAAGCATCTCATACTAGCATTAGTAGAAGTGATGTGAGAATGGATCATAGTATTAAAATAGTAGATGAATTTTTACAACAACCTTCTATGAAACAACATAAAAATCTAATAAGTAGTTTAGAATTAGCAAAAAAACAAGATAAAAACTATTTACCTCATGAATACCTAAATTTAGGATGGAAGTCTTGCTATTTTATAGATATTGAAAAAAAATTCTCTAAAAAAGGATTTGATTTTGTAGGTACCTGCTCACCTGCTAATGCATTTAGCTCATTTACATTACCAGCAGAAGTTAATACATTTTTAAATAAACACTTTACTCCAAACACTCCTATATTTGAGCATTTTAGAGACCATGTAACTAATACTTCTTTTAGAAAAGATTTATATATCAAAGGTGTCAAAAAGCATTCATTGCATAAAATAAAAGATATATTAAATAAATATAAATTTCTTTTTGTAAATCCAAAACAAAAAATAAAAGAAAGTATGGACTATGAATCAGTAAATATAAAAATCAATGATGCTATAATTAAACATTTTACCAGCAAACTAATCAAAGGAAGCTATTTTAATGATTTAATATATAATAACGATGCACAAGTAACACTTTTTTATATATCTCTTTTTGTTTCATCTGGTTTAATAGCCATAATACCAAATAATGATACCAGTAAAGAACATAACTTAAATCATGTTTTTTGTGAAGAATATATATCAACTAGCAAAGCCGAATATTTAAGTGCCTTTAATACAAAAAGTGCCTTTCCAGCAGACTTCACGGATAGATTATTTTATAAATTCTATAACCAAGAAGATTCAAGCGATATAGTAGAAAAAGTAATAAATCATTTAAAAAATGATGTCCATATAGAAATAAAAAACCAATCAAAAGAAACCACCAAAGAATATATGGAAAAAAGATTTAAAAGATGGCATGAAGAAGTTCTACCTGTATGGAAAAGAATTGGTATTATTTAATATCAATTCTTTTAATCATAGTTTAGGTAAATGAAGCCCTTTTTTAATCGCAATAATCCTAATTACTACCCCTATAAAAATAACAAATATTATTTCAAAATAAAATAATCTATTTATAATAAATAATATATAAATTAATAAAGACACTATTAATGCCACCATTCCATAAAAATCTTCTTTTAAAATCAAAGGTATATTTTGAAGTAAAACATCTCTTACTACACCACCACCTATTGCTGTTATCATACCTAAAAAAACTATTCCAAATATATTTAAATTATATTCAATTCCTTGTAATGCACCTATTACACTAAATGCACTTAAGCCTATAGCATCGCTTATTAGGAATATTTTTATAGTTTCGTAGATTTTTATTTTTTTGTGTATTAATAATAAAATACTACTTACAATTAAAGATGAGGCTATTGGATATGATGAGGTAAATATAAAAGGGGTTTTATTTAAAATAATATCTTTTATTATACCTCCTGTTAAACTAGAAGTTATACATATTATATATACTCCTAGTATATCTAGTTTTTTTCTTTTTGCTACTATAAAGCCACCGAAACTAAAGGCTATTATGCCTAAAGTGTCAAGAAGCTTTAATATTAATTCTAAATTAAGGTTTATTTCCATATTTGTTTTTTATATAAAAATACAATACAAATGAAATCCCAATAGAAAGAAAAGATATAATTTGACCTCTTGTAATAAAATTAGCATAATCATATCCTATATGAAAATCAGGCTCTCTGTATATTTCAGATAATGCTCTCATTAAAGAATATAAAAATAAATAAGCAATTGCTAATTGACCTTCAAAAGATTTATATTTTCTTAAAATAAATAAAACAACAAACACTACAATACCTTCTAAAAATGCCTCATATAATTGAGATGGATGTCTTAAAACACCATCTACATATATACCCCAAGGCACATTAGTTACTCTACCTATTAGTTCTTGATTAAGAAAATTTCCTATTCTTCCAAAGGTATAGCCAATAGGGATAGCCACTGCTGCTAAGTCCATTAAATTTAAAAAAGACTTTTTATGTTTTTTTGTATATAAATAAGTCCCTATTACAAAACCTATAACACCACCATGGTAACTCATACCTCTAATCCCTACAAATTCTCCATTCATAAATGGATTAAATATCTCCCATGGGTGAGTTAAATAAAACATCGTATGAGCATCATAAAATAAAACATACCCTAATCTAGCTCCTATAATAACACCTAATGCCTCATACATAAAATAATCATCCAAATCATCATCGCTATAAGGGAGATTATCTTTTTTTATAATAAGTTTAGCTACATAAAATGCACTTAAAATAGCTGTAATATACATTAATCCATACCAATGTATCTTAAGCCCAAATAAATCGTAAGCTACTGGGTTAAAGTAGCTATATATATGACTCCACATTTCCATTTTTATTCCTTTGATATTACTTTTGCTACTAAATGAGATGATGAAAAATCACTTATTTTTGCTTTATATCTAGCCCCATAAACTATATCTTTTTCTATTTCTTTATCATTAATTAAAATTTCTCCATCTATTTCAAAACCCCATAAATCTTGTTTAGCTGAAAGTAAATAGTCGTGTTCTTTGCTTGTTCCATCTATACTAACTATAATTTCTTGATTTAGTAATTTTCCCATAGAGTTATTTATTTTATTTTCTATTATTTTTTCTATTTTTTCTATTCTTTTATGTATTATAGAGTTAGATATTTTATCTTTAAACTCATAAGCATCAGTTGATTCCTCATCTGAATAAGCAAAAATACTCACTCTATCAAAATTATATTCTTGTATAAAATCACATAATTCCTTAAAGTCTTCCTCGGTTTCTCCGGGATGCCCTACTATAAATGATGTCCGTAAAAATACATTATCTAGCTTAAAAATATAATCTAATAATTCTTTAATTCTACTAGCTTTCATACCTCTTTTCATTTTTGTAAGCATTGTATCGCTAATATGCTGAAGAGGAATATCAAAATAATTATGAAAAATATTAGATTTATTAATAGTATCAATTAATTTAAAACTCATAGTAGTAGGATAAAGATACAAAATCCTAGCACTAATAATACCATCTATATCATTAACCCTAGAAATAATCTCACAAAGTCCATCATTTTTATACCCTATATCTTTCCCATAAGAAGAGCTATCTTGTGAAATAAAAGAAATATCATAATATCCTCTACTAGCTAAATCTTTTACTTCTTTAGCAATATCTTCAGGCTCTCTTGATTTAAGTTTTCCCTTAAATCCAGGAATGGCACAAAAAGAACATCTTTGATTACACCCCTCACTAATTTTCACAAAAGCATGATAATTAGAGCCTGTAACAACCCTTTTATCTTTACTGCTTATCAAATAAGTACTATTAGAAAAAGTATTTTGTTTATTAGCAATAATTTTATCTATATTAGCATAATCTCCCACACCAGTAAAAATATCAACTTCTGGTAAGTCTTTTTCAAGCTCATCTCTATATCTTTGAGTTAAGCAACCAGCCACAACAAGCAATGAGCCTTTTTTTCTTTTTTCAATTGCTTCTAAAATAGTAGATAAGCTTTCTTTTTTAGCTTCTTCTATAAATCCACAAGTATTAATAATAATAACATCACTAGTTTCTATATTATCAGATATAGCATAATTAGAAAGTTTTCCTAGCATAACCTCACTATCTACTAGATTTTTAGAGCATCCTAGAGAGATTAAATGTAGAGTTTTAGTTGTAAATTTTTTCAATATTATTCTTTTTTATTATTGGGTGATTATATCAAATATAATTGTTTTTTATATTGTGAATTTTTAAAAATATAAAGAGATAATATTTATATATTAAGCTCTTTATATACTTACCCCTACCTTGCAAGATTTTAAGATATTTGGTTTAGTTATTTTGATTTTTATATTAGTTAAAGTTTTAAAGTTTTTTTTCATTTTAGTTTTAATATCTTCTAAGGCATCCTCAACTAAAAGATATTTATTTTTTTTAATCATTTTTTTTATTTTTTTAGCCACATAACCATAATCTACAAATTCTTCATTTTTATCATAAGAAGATGAAAAATTCACAATCACTCTTTGCTTATTTTTTCTTTCAAAGTCTAAAATACCAATAATAGCCTTAAAAGATAAATCTTCTATATAGATATTATATAACTGTTTTTTCTTCATTTTGAAACAATCTTACAATATTAGGGATATGTTTACCAAATATAATAGCAAAAATTAAAACAAGAGGAACCAAGCTATCCACATTTGAAAAGTTAAAAAAATACAAAGTAAATAAAATAGAAGCTATACTAATTAAAGAAGAAATAGAAGATATTTTAAGAGTCTTAGCCAATATCCCCCATACTACAAGCCCTATTATAGTTTCTAAAGGCATCATAAAAAGAGAAATACCAAAAAAAGTAGCAACCCCTTTACCTCCCTCAAAAGCCAAAAATAAAGAATAACAATGCCCTAAAATACCAACAAAAGCCATAAACCACAAAGCCCCATCACTAAACCCAAACCCAAATTTAGCCACAACAAGCAAAATAAAAATCTTAAGCAAATCAGAACCCAAAGTTAAAGCCCCAAGCCTCTTAGCTAAAGGATGTTTGTTTTGCTTTAATACACGAAGCACATTAGTAGCCCCAATACTACCACTTCCTAAAGAGCGTAAATCCACATTAGTAAATATCTTAGTATAAACAAGCCCAAAAGGAATGGAGCAAATTAGATAAGTTAAAATATAGAAAATTATATTAGTGTGTTCGAAAAACATTCATAAAAACCTTTTTTAAAATTGGGTATATTATATCTTTTCTATCTTTTGTTAATCTTCCCTTTATGTTTTTTATTTATGTGAGTTTTACTATAAGATTATAATATGATAAAGGTTTCCTTTAGAGTTATTTCACAGTCTTTTTAGAGAGAGATTAGATAAAAGATATATAGTCCCATTTTTAGTAAAATATTAAGACTTAATTGTTAAAATTAACCAATGGATTAATTAAAAATATAGGCTTAGGATTATTCGTAAATGGTGCTTATTCGATTATGAACTCTAATATCAATATAAATACTATTAGTATTTGTAGGTTTTGTATTTATATAATGTGGATGTCAATTATGCTAGACAAAAAGGATAAATAGATGAATGGAGAAATGATTATATCAATTACAACACTACTATTAGTAGCTTTTACTTCTTATCTTTATATTAAAGATAGAGGAAATATAAATAAACATTAGTAGTGTTTTAGTGAAAATATTTAATATGAAAACTTTTAGTAATTTAAAGTTAAATCTTCAAGGTAAAAGTGCTAGATTACTATAGACTTTAAATTTAGGAATTAATTTTTTGTAGACTCTAAAAGCCAAAAATTGAGGACAAGCAATGGAGTTATTTTTTATCTTATTAGTTGAGTGCAATTGTTTGATTTAGTTTTGTTTGTATAGGCTACCAAACGAGAGTTTGGGAGCCAGAAAGAATATCAAGCTTTTAAGCGTCGCACTAAGATATATAAAATAGCAGACAATCAAGCCGTTAGTTTACTTTGTCTCTCAGACCGTCGTTAGTCATCATAAGTTCGTATAAACTAAAACGATAAACCAAAGTTTAGAAAAGTTAAAAAGTAAACTTTGCTAAAATAAGTTATTTTGATAGACTATCGAACAACTATAAAAAGTTATAGTAAATTAGAATACAGATAAGGCAAAGCCATATTATTATTAATACTTATTAAAAATTTAAACCCTTTCAATTAAACAAATTAGAAGAGATTAACTTTTAAGATATATTAGAGTGTTATGACTAATAAATTATTGGAAGAAAAATAAGTGTAAAATGCGAAAATGCCGAGCTTTTATCGTATCAAATCAGATATAAAAGACCAAATATTTAAGTAGTTATACCCACTTGTTTTTTAATTAGTGGTGTTATCTAATAAAATAAATATACAAGGAAAAATGAAATATGAAAATAAAAAGCTTATATTTAAAAAACTTTAGAGCATATAAAGATATTAAAGTTAATTTTGATGAAAAAATGAATGTTATCATTGGTAAAAATGATATTGGAAAATCAACAATTCTGGAAGCTTTAGATATCTTTTTTGGTCAAGAAGTGATTAAAATTGATATAACGGACTGGAATAAAGATAAAAAAGAAAATAAAATTATTATTGGTATTGAATTTTTTGTTGATGAAGAATTAGAAATTATTATAGATAGTTCAAATACAACAAAGCTGAAAGATGAATATTTATTAAATCAAGAAAACTATTTAGAAATTTTTAAAGAGTTTGATATATCTAATAATAAATTATTAAAAGAAAAAATTTACCTAAATACTTTTTATCCTGAATGTTATGAAACACCTCTTATTAATTTAAAAATTGCAAATTTAAAAACAAAACTTTCTACAATAAAAGATGAAATATCAAATTATGATGATATAGATAAAACGAAAAGTGCTGATATTAGACAAGCACTATATGAATATGATGTAACAGGTAAAGTGAATTTAGTAGATAAAGTTATTGATTTACAAAAAGATGATGGTAAGAATATTTGGGAAAGTTTACAAAAAGAATTACCATTATATTTTTTATTTCAAAGTGATAGAGCAAATAAAGATAGTGATAGCGATATACAAAACCCACTTAAAACTGCAACTAAAAGAATAGTGGCTGATTTTGAAGATGATTTTAAAGAGATAAAAAACTCTTTAGAGAATAAACTAAACCAAATTGGAATTGATACGATTGATAAAATGAAAGACATGGGGCTTGATGTTGCAAATAGTCTTACGCCTAAAGTTACTAATAAAAACTTAGATACGCTTTTTTCATTCAGTCTTGAAAGTGATGATGGAATTGCACTTAATAAACGAGGTAGTGGATTTAGAAGAATGGTTATGTTGAATTATTTTAGAGCAGAAGCAGAAAGAAAAATACTAGAAAAAAGTAATAAAAATGTAATTTATGCTATTGAAGAACCAGAAACTGCTCAACATCCAAATCATCAAACAATGCTAATTAATGCTTTACTTGAATTATCAAATCAAGACAATCACCAAATAATTATCACTACCCATACTCCAGAAATTGCGAAAATGGTAGATAATAATAATTTAATTTTAATAAGTAAAGATGAAAATAAAAATCCTATCATAATTGAAGATAATGAAAGTAAATTAGACTTAATTATTCAAACATTAGGAATTTTACCAAATATAAATATTGAAAATATACAAAAAGTAAAAGTTGTAGTATGTTTTGAAGGATATACTGATATTGAATTTATCAAAAATATAAATCTAAATATTAAAGACTTTAAAGATATTATTGATATTGATGATGAATCTATATTTTTGGTTTTTTTAGGAGGAAGTACTTTAGAACATTGGATAAATAATAAATATTTAGACAAATTAAATATACCACAACTTCATATTTATGATAGTGATTCAAATCAGACTTTAGAAAAGAATAGATATAAATATAAAAAATATATTGAAAGAATTAAAAGACAACCTAATAATTATGCGTTTGAAACTAACAAAGCAGAAATAGAGAATTACATTCATCCAGATATTATAAAAGAAGAATATCAATTTGAAACTTTTTATCACTTAAAAGAAGTAAAATGGTTAAACCGATGGTCTAATATAGAAAATTTACCAAACTATATTAAGACGAATAAAACTAATCATAATCAAGGATTAAAAAGCCAATTTCCAAACTTATCTAAGAAATTAACAAAAGATCATTTAGTTGAATTAGAAGCATTTGATGAAATAAAAGGTTGGTTTGAAAAAATAAAAGAATTAAGCGAACTATAAAGACATTACTAATTGACATATTTGTATAAATGTTGAGTTCCTCAATCTTATAGTATAATACCAAAAGAAATAAAGGTAACTAATTTATAAGAAACTTATTACACCCTAATACCAAGGCAAAGTATAATTTACCTATATACTTTTATCTAAACACACTTCAAAGACCTAAAGTAAAATATGTCCTATAAAGGGATATGGGAATACTACTAGTTACTACTAATGACCTTGTCACTCATTTTATACACTAACCATAAAAACAATATTGGGAAAAATATATTCTTAAAAAAGAACATTATTACCCATGTTAAAAAGACATCAAAAACTTCACTCATAAAAGTATTTAGATTTTCTATTGCTGTTTTTATTTTTGCCTTAGTATCTGAAAAAGTAAAAAAGTTATCTAAACCATTGATTGCATCATTATTATTTTCTATACTTACATTTAGTTTACTAATTTGAGTTTCAAGATTTTGAATTTTATCTTTTGTTTTTTTATCAACTGACTTTATGCTATAAATTGAAAAACCAAATATCTCACCTGCTTTAAGTTTGATTGCATCTATTTGTTTTTGTAAAACATTTATTTGCTTTGTTAAATTACTATTTTGTTCTTGTTTCAAATCTATTTTTGTCTTTTTAATAGCTTGAGCTTTTCTATCATCACCCAATAAATCTTGAATTCCCATAAGTTTATCTTGAAGTTCTAAAACTCTTTGTTGTGAAACTTTTGTTTGCATCTCGTATGTAGAACTCTCTATAGTCGTAATAGTTAGTGTCATAAGTGGGATAGAAAACCTAATAAACAACAAAAGAAGAAAAAGTTTAAAAGCTTTTTTTGTAGCACTTAGTGAGAGAAATGTTATAAATCTATTTGCTATGAGTACAACTAAACTCAAAGATAAAACTGTATTTACAAGAAAAGATTGAACCGAAATAATAATAATTTTTTGTAATCCTAAAGACATTAATGAAATAAGCATTACCCAAGACATTCTATCTAGAAAATCATCATACGGAGTCATAATAGCACCAAGGAAAGGTATATTTTGCGCTAAGCTTATAAGAGCGTTAAAAGCTTTTATAACCACAAAAGCTGCAGTAGTACTTTTTATACTCTCAATATTCATGGCATAAGCAATATCATCTATAGTGCTTAACCATGCAAGTAATACTAATATAAATAGCGATAGATACATGAGTATCTCTGCTATTGTAATTTCTTTATTTTTCTCTTCCATTGTTTTATTCCTAATTTAGTATATTTTGCTCTAGCAATTCTTTAAAATAATATAGTTTATTTACTTTGTGGCTGATTAAAAAACTATTTTTTTAACCACTTCAAATGTAATATATTGGCACATAAGTTGCTTATATAATTATAATAATAATTTTTGAGGAGAATAAAATGCAAGTTGGAATATCACAATACACGAGTAACATGAATGAAAGTACTGGGATTAGATACATCATGCAACCATTATCTCTTGAAGAAAAAATGACTTTACAATCAAATATGCAAGATATGCCAGTACAAGATAGAAGAGTAGCAATAGAGGCTATGAAACAAGTTGATCCAAAATCTTTAGATGGTGCAGATTATTTTCAGGCATTGTTAAATACTACTACAACAGTAGCAGCACAATCTATGCCAGCACCAGCACATAAATCAGTAAAATTATTTTCTGTGTACGCTTAAAAATATACTTTTTTAATAAATTTTTCTTATTCTAAACCCTAGGCTATAGCCCTAAAACCTTACTTTGCCATGCTTATTTAATAATAAAATGTAAAACTATATTAAGCCTTTATTTGTTATACTTATATTGATAAAAATTATATTTAAAGGATAGGAAATGGTAAAATTAAGAACGATAGCTTATGTTGGGCTAACACTTGGTGTTTTATTAATAGCGGGTTGCGGAGGTAGTTCTAGTAGCTCTGATGATGGTACTGATGGTTCATCAGTTAAAGGTTTAAAAGCACCAGAAAAAGTTTCTGCTGTTGAAGCAAAGTAAAGGATAAAAAATGAAAAGAATAATAACTAGTCTTATTGTATCTACACTGTCAATGAGTTCATTGTATGGAGCATATAGTGATGTAGGTACTGATTACAAAAATGCAAAACAAGATTTTAGGACAAAAATTGATGCTCTTGAGCCTTTTAGCACTATAAATCAGATAATTTGTTTTACACAACATCTTCGTCCAGAACTTATGGTAAATAAAGGAGTTTACTCTGCACTTATTAATGATAAAACATGTAGTACACAGATGTCAACAGACCAGAAGTCAAAAGATGACTACATCCTTGCCGAAGTAAAACGAGCAAGTGACACATCTTCTCAAATTATGAATATATGGTTTTCTAATAATATAGAGATGCCTGACCAATCTACAATTACTTTTGACATAAAAGCGCGAATGGAAGTTGAAGAAGAACCTTCAGATGCTAATCCATTAGGTAAATTTAATATCACTTGGCAAACAATTGAAAGTGAAAAAGTGATAACAGAAGGTGAAATAAAAACAATTAAAAATGATGATGGTCAAGTAGGATACACTTATATTTCAAAAAATAACCAAGACAATGTTATAAAAACTGATTCATCGTATATTGTTAAAAGTCTTGATTCTAAAAAAGGAGCGGTATTTACTAAATACAATGGTTATAACAACACACCAAAAACTTACGCTTTAGTATGGGATGAAGATACAGCAGGAAACTTCGTACTTAGTAAGAAACACGATGGACTAGTAGATTCAATTACTGACTTTAGCGGGGATACTAAAATCTGTGAAGATAGAAGTAACTCTGATAGAACTGTATGGAGCTATGGGGTTTACAAAAAAGATGATGGAAGTTCATTTACTGTTAATACTGGTTTTCCATTTGAGGCTACTAAAAATGGAAAAACTATAGATGGATACCTTGGTCATTGGGGTATATGGATTGAAGGCGATGAGAGTTTAGAAAATATTGACAATATTAAAAAAATTAATTATGCTGATAATACCAAAACTAATATTACAATTAGTAAAGTTGATAATAATTATATTGCAAAAAAAGATGATGGTACTGTGATTACACTTGAACAACCGGTAACATTAACTGGTGATGCAGGCACATATCAGTATGGCGGAGGTGGCAGTTTATGGAATGCTAATCCTACTAATGCTTCTAGTCTTGTTCCTGATTTAACTGATGGAACAACATTTAGTTATAATAATACTAAATATGTAGTTAAAGCACTCCAAGGGGAAGACAAACTTGCATCAGCTAATATAGATAGTTGTAACAATCTAACTTTAGAAGATCCAAAATCATTACCAATATCAATTACTGGTGCTATTAATGAAGATCCTATTCCAAATAGACCAGATAATGTTAGTTTTGTTGATGGTGAACCTCAAAATTAGTTTTAAATAGATAAACTTTATCTATTTAATAACGCACGATTCACTTCCGTTAGTTGCGTGATAAATAGTTACGCTATTTTTTTGTGCGTAATAGCGAATGAGTAGTTTTTGCAGTGTTGGCTCTATAGATGGAGCGAACCAAGCATTATTACTCATTGCTATGACATAATTAACATCACCCTCATAAATTTCTGGACAAGTAGCTTCCCAACAAATTGCATTTCTAAATTTAGTACCTTTTATTATAAAGTCTGTTGGTTTTGAAGCAGTTTTAAAGTCAGAAGCACCATCAAAGAAAGTATCATTTATAAATTTTCTAGCAAATGATGGAAGAGGAATATACTCCCCAAATGGTACTAAAATCATTTTCTTTGCAATTTCATATTTGCCATTATTAAACATATATGTAACATTGTAATGCAAATTATTTTCGCTAACAAGTGAACCAGTAATAATAGTTATTTCTTTAGATTTTTTAAGCAAATCATCTATTAATTCAAGGTTTTTATTTAAATATAAAGGTATAAAAGATTCTGGAAAAATTATTATGTCATAACCTTTTTTTATAGCATTATTTATATTTTGAAATACCATTTCTATCGTAGGCAATAGCATTTCTCTTTTCCATTTTAGTTCTTGCTTTATATGTGTAGTTACTAGTTTTATTTTTAAATCACTCTCTTTATGTGTAGTTGGATTATAATCTAGTGCAAAGATGATTAAAAGTAGTGGTGCATACTTGTACTTTTGTTTTACATAACTCATTAAAACAAGAGAAGACATAACTATAATATATTGGTATTTAAAAACACCAATATAACTTTGAATAAATAAAAGTTCAACTTGAATCCAGTTCCATGCCATAGGTTCAATATAAGATACTAATGATAATAATATAGCCCTAAAAAATACATTATTTGTAAATGCTACAATAGAAAATAAAGCCATATGTACAATGCCGAACATAATACTTACAACATATATAAGATAAGGAAAATCATAGTATTTAAAAGAATAACCTACCCAGTAAAACCATAATATACCTATAAAAAAACCAGCTACAAGTATAGACTTTTTAGGTATATGTAAAAAAGCATAAAGTGCAGCAATAGCTGTAATAGTATTTAATAGTTTTATTGTAATACCAAAATGCTCTAAGTAGAGAAAAGAGCTAAAAAGTATAGTTGTTAATAGCCCTAAATATAATTCATTTTTATTTGGGAGTAAGTTTTTTATTTTATTTTTCATTTTGATATTATAGTGGATTTACTCAAATATTAAGATACATTTTTGTATAATTTCGTTAATTTATTAAAAGGAAACCCAAAAACATGGAAATTTTAAGCCAATTATTACCATTTATATTCTTAATTGCAATTATGTATTTTGTAATTATTCGTCCACAACAAAAAGAAGCAAAACAAAGACAAGAGATGATAGACGCTCTCAAAAAAAGCGATAAAATCGTTACTAGTGGTGGCATTATCGCTACTGTTCATAAAGTTGAAGAGAAGTTTTTAAGTGTAAAATTAAATGATGATGTAGTTGTAAAAATTACTAAAGATGCAGTTGCAAGAAAGTATGAGGATGAAGCTTAATTACCGTATAGTTATTTTTGCATTAGCGATAGTGTTTGGAATATTTTTTTCTATTCCATCTCTTTTGCAAACAGAGGGTGGAAAAAAAGTTACTCTAGGTCTTGATCTTCAAGGCGGTCTTCATATGCTTTTAGGTGTAAAAACTGAAGAAGCGGTTAAATCTCGTATGAAATCTATTGCCGCAAGCATTAAGCATTACTCACAACGAAAAGATATTTTAATAGATTCTTTAAAATTTTCAGATGAATCTATATCTTTTTTATTGCTAGATTCTGATGATACAAAAGTAATGCAAGAATTTTTATCTAACATAGATGGAGCAAATGTTGTAGTTAATGGTGAAGAATTTTCTTTAGCACTTAGTGATGAAGAGATTAAACGAACACAAGAACAAGCAATAGGTCAAGCTATTGAAACTATTAGAAATAGACTTGATCAATTTGGTTTAGCTGAACCTGTCGTAGCTCGTCAAGGTAAAGAAAAGATTCTTGTAGAGTTAGCTGGTATTAAAACTCAAGAAGAAGAACAACGCGCTCGTGAGTTAATTTCACGCGCAGCTAAACTTGAATTAATGGCAGTAGATGAAGATAGAACAGCTCGTGTAAATAGCATGAGTGCTGAAGATGCAGCCGCTTATGGCGATATTATACTTGAAGATGTAAAAAATCCAAATATCAAGTATTTAGTTAGTGAACTTCCTATACTTGAGGGTTCAATGCTAACCGATGCAAATGTTGGTTTTGATCAAAATAACCGTCCTTTAATTAACTTTAAACTTAACTCAGAGGGTGCTGAAATTTT
>JAUTBV010170898.1:0-23907 GCA_032361325.1 Lepetodrilus fucensis | reverse complement strand
CAAATATGTTTGTATGTATGTCAAGTGAATGTATTTTGCAGTTATAGCTAAGAACCAGTCCAACACAACCATAAACATCTGTGATATTATGCCTTTAAACTATTATTACTTCAAATATTTATAAAATTGTTATTTCACACAAAACAGCACGTTCAAATTTAAATGGTCTGAATTAAAAAGATAATATCATTGATTAATTAATGTGTTCAAACTAAGTGTTTGAATGAACCTCCTCATTGCTGCAGGCCTAAAACTCATGCACAATGGAACAATTCAGCAGGGAGAAGGTTAATAGAATAACCACAGTAATTAGCAAGCACCCTAACCGTTTGGAACCGTGGCGTGACTATCGGATTAGAAGTAGTGATGATACGAAGCAAACATCTCATTTACCGGAAACTATGCACAATTATAGGAAATTATGTCTCGCTATGTGAACGCTATGCGTGACTATGGGAAACGATACGGAAAAAAACAGCAATTATCGGAGCAGGAGCAGAACTATAGGAGACATATGCAGAAAGAAAAGGGCAGCCTATCTACTCATCTTGTCGTGAATATCTTTCTGCATACAGCTCCTATAGTTCTGCTAATTAGGATAAATAAGAGCAGAAATCCACTTCAACTCATTAAATACACACGATTCAAATATTTCCTGAACATATATTTACACTTTTATTCATGCCAATGGAAGCTTCACTGTTTATTTTAAAACCAATGTCCATGTATTAGAGGAATGGGGACTATATCTATATGTAATGTTGAATGTTTAGTACCAAAATTGGTTTAAATGCATAGATTGTTTTACTGAATTGATTTAATGCATTTAAATCACTGCTCAAAAGCGTAGAAGTCTGGCAGAAAAAAAAAGTATTAAAAAAAAGAATTCGAAATTATATAAATGAAATGAAAATTAATGGAGACATGATGTTAGCAAACAGTTTTTAATGTTTCAGATATTTCTCAATCCAAAGAAAATTGCACATCTATTTCCAATACATAATAATAATTATTATTGACATGTTGTAATACTTCATGCACATGTAATGGTCTCAATCTTGAAAATAGCACTTATTTGACTTTCTCAGCATCTCCAACTCATGGTTCTGTCTTTGCGATACAACTATGGCAAATTCTTGTCTTACCAATCAAAACATTTCACGTTGTTTTACATGGTTTTCACAATTTGTATAAGATCTAACAAAGAAATATTAACACACATTGCAGGAGTTGAGATAATTTCATATAATGATTTCAAATAAAGCTTTCATATAACAAAGATCATAAGTATCCACAAAACAACAAAATGCAGAATGTGGTGAAGTTTCATCATCAACAAGTTAAAAATGTAATTGTAATATTGACTACATGTTGCGTAAATTTAAATTATCTAATAAGACGTCCACACAAAAAAACACCAAAAAAAACAACAATATGTACAAATTCAAAACAAGTGCTAATCATTTCAAAATGATGAAATCTAAATAAAACTAAATTTGTTCAGATATTTGTTCACATAGTGATGTGAACAGATGCTGACATTCAAAGAGCAGTAATACTGAATCTGAACACTGTATCACAGTTCATGGTTGTTCAGAATTACATACAGTGTTCTATTCACATATGACATGCAACATATACATATGGCAACATTGAATGATCTTTGGGAATAAACATAATATAAGTAATTCATAAAATTTCACGTACATCTAATTTTAGCTACCAGCAGATTATTGTTCTATATGTACAACATAATAAATATTTTCAACAAATTTGTTATTATAACATTATTATATGTGATTGAAAGACCTACTAATGAATAGAAAAGTGTATGAGCTATTGTTTTACATCACAGTGGGAATCTTTCAATCATATGTGATGACTTTCTCGAAAACCCAGGCCATTATGACTACACCTCCGTCAAATATTTGACGGAGGTTAGTATAGTCATAATGGCCTGGGTTTTCGAGGATGATGTGATGATGAATAGTAAAGAATACAAGTATTCAAAATACAGTCAGACCCCGTTTTAACGGTCTCCGTTATCACGGTTTCTCCGTTATCACGGTCATATTTTAACCAATACAGATTTCCTACTATATACTTTAAATCGATGAATGCTTGATCCAATGATCCGGTTGTTTCACTTACCGGTCAGATTTTAACAAAAACAGAAGTGTCCGGTATAACGGGGTCTGACTGTACTGATAAATGAACCTTTAACCTTCTCCCTGCTGAATAAAATCAAAGTGTCCTATTTCTGCATGTGATCGGGCAACTTAAGTCGCCTTCAGCAGGGAGAGGGTTAAAGACAACAACCACATTGTTAAGGTCCTCACACACCGGAGGCGAGCGAATTTCTGTGTCGCCAATCAGCGGCGACATAAAATGATTATATCTAAATACATGTATGTCGTTGCGAATTTCCCTTTCGGTGTGCAAGCATATTATATATCTCAGAACGTTTATTGCCAGGTTTTGTTGTCGCTAAATTCGCCTCAGGTGTGCAAGGTCCTTTATGCTTGTTAAAATTGTATATCCTAGTACAGTATATATGTTTTCTGATATTCAATTGTGAAAGATATAGCACTTCAGGAGAAAACAATACATCTCAGAAACAACATTGCACTATTATAATCTGTCAGAAAATTGAGTAGTTAATTTACATACGCGAGAAAGTATTAACAACAACAAAAATCAAATAGTATTAATACAGTTTCCATAACAGAAGAGGCAACAGTTATCATATCTTGAAAGACCACGGTGTACGAAATCAACGTATTTGCGTATATTAACATGACTAGCATGGTCACAGTGTAAGTGCGTAGTGCTTTAGAAGTCCATGTGTGATATCCCATTGCAGAATGTGGAATACATGGAATACGCATGTATTGACGAAATCAGTGTTCTATAGGTGAAGTCACATTTGCATGTGCAACCAGGTGTAGAATATGTTCACATCAACAAACAAACATTCTCTTGTTGGACGACCCTATGTGATAGCATTGCAGCATGTGCAATAACATGTGAAATAACATGTGAAATAACATGTGAAATAACATTTGCGACATCTCACTGTAGTATGTACGACTCCATGTGAAAGATGTCCACATCAATGCTGCACAGTAAGTATTAGGACTGCTCGATTGAAAGATGCACGTACATGTCACATGACGTACAAATCAAACAACCTGGATGACTTCCATCCAGCAGTAATGTGCCTGTCATCAGATACCGGCGCAGGTTGGCTAGAAATTTGATGGGACGCTCGCAAATAAATCAATCTAGCCGCCAGAAGTACCTTAAACAGGCCACGACAAACATTGCCGGTTTGCCCCAAAAAGAACGCCAATATTATCCACCTGCCTGGCACAGGTATTATTCACAGGCTGACAAGTGAAATAGCCCAGATTAACAAATGCTTTACCTACAGGGCAAGTAGTTACATGTCCGACTGGACACAGGGACAGGTGCCTCAAAAGATGAATGTAGAGCCATTCTGTCGTTGGAGGACCAATGCGATGCTGTGTGGAAGACCACGTGCTACCTCTCACAGCAGCATGTGGGACCACGTGTGGAAGATGCAGGCGTTGACGAACTCCTCGATGTGGGACTGCGTGGTGTATGTGGGGAGGCTGGGCGTGGTGGGTGTGTGGTCCTGATACTGCTGTGGATCCAGCTGCACCACGCTCATCTCCTGAAACATGAAACATCTTGCTGAGCATGATGGTAAGACTAAGGAGCCCTGGCTGATGCTGAAAAACTAATGGTTATAACTGTATAGACATTGTATTGAAATCATCCCTGCATATAAAACTGGGAACCCGTTCATAAAGGCAGCTCTTGTGTCCATTACGAGGTCATATCACTCTCGTCGTGACCAGCCAGAAAAATATATATGACAGCTCTTGGTGGATATGAATGCTTCAGTGAAATAAAAAGTGATTTTTCAGTGTTTTTATTATCTATGATTTGTATGATTATGACATATAAACCTCTACTGGTTACGGGTCTATTATTGCCTGAAATATGAACGTTTTCCTGGATATTTTTCTTAATATGTACACCAACTTCATTATACTTACTATGGCAAATATATAGCTATAGTGTGACCGTACGCTATATTCAAAGTTATCTGCGCCACTTCGGTTATAGTGCGAGCGACGGCAGAAAACAGGGTGAAAATAGGCCTTTTTATGCCACTGGCAGGACCTAGAAATTTGCAGTAATAGTCCTTGGGCCTATGGGCCCTCTGACTTTTACTGCAGGCTCGTGTTTACTTTCCTGATCAAAACCTCTGAGTCGGTTATTATCCTACATGGAAATACAAGAAACTAACACTTTTTTTGGTCCGGTAGTCCACGCTCAGCATCACAAACATGTCTAGGTTGTTAGAGTTGAGTATTATCTGAAATAGAAATAAGACACTTTCATCCTAAAATAACATGCAGTGTATTAACATGTTGACATTTCAGGAGATCTGGAAACATGAAATATATATATTTTTTAAATTAAACAATAAATATATATAAATATACAAATATATATGATTTGTGCGAACAGTGCAAAATATGTGTTTTACAGTACCCCTTGTGATAGTACTACAACTTTAAAACTAGATAGATAAATAAAATAAATAAAAACATTTAAATACAAATTTACGATGAACATGCACAGCAACATCCCAGAAAGTTGACTCACTATGTGTCTCTGTTGGGCGTCGGGACTAAGAAAGTTGCGGTGCGTGTCAGGGTACTTGGCGACCAGCACGTCGAACAGCGACAGGTACCAGGTGAAGGTCATGTTGAGGAATGGCTGCAGCTGCGGGTCCACGCGGTCCAGCGGGGTCCGCGACACCATCTGCAGCAGCTCCAGGTACTCCTCGAAACTCAGCCGCACCAGGTTCTGTCAGCACCCCAGATAAATGTGTAGTATACTCCCCAGGGAGATGAACACGAAATTGAACGCGCATTGACTGATAGTATCACAATGAGCACGCTCTTGAGCATGAATTTGGTGCAAAATATATGTGAATATTATTATTATTATTATTATTATTATTATTATTATTATTATTATCATCATCATTATTATTGCTAATAATCAGTTACAATTAATAATATTTAAAAATATAATTTCAATCTTTGAAAAAAGAGAAGTAGCATAATATAAAATGGGGTCCAAGAGAATATCCAATTATAATTAATTTTATTATTATTTAAAATAAATATAACCACAGAACCAGATGACCCTATAGATCCACATGACCCCCAGAGACTCACACGCCCCCCAACAGATCCACATGACCCCCAGAGACTCACCCGACCCCCAACAGATCCACAGGTACCCACAGAGAACAACACGACCCACAACAGATCCACATGTACCCACAGAGAACAACACGACCCTCAACAGATCCACATGTACCCCCAGAGAACAACACAACCCTCAACAGATCCACATGTACCCACAGAGAACAACATGACCCCCAACAGATCCACATGTACCCCCAGAGAACAACACGACCCCCAACAGATCCACATGTACCCACCATATCGCGGCTCTCCTCTGTCTCGCTTCGCTTCTTCCTGCGTAAGTCGTCGTCCATCACCATCATGCGCGTCCACAGATAGTCTCGGCGACACTTCACCTTGGACAGTTCCACCATCTCCGCTATCTTGTCCCTGTAGTGACAGAATTACACAATTATAACTTGCTCATGTGGTGACAGGCACAAGTCTTTAAATATTCACTCTACCATTATACCTTGTTCATAAGTCTTGCTGATATTTCTCTTCAACTAAGGAATCGATCGTCTGGATGGACAGATGGATGGATGGATGAACAGACAGATAAATAGCCAGCCTGACATATAGATGGACAGACAATCATATAGATGCATGGACAGACAGATGGATGGATGGACAGATGGTTGGACAGACAGATGAACAGACAGATAGACAAATGATTGGATGGAAAGATTGATGGAATGATGGATGGATGAATGGACAGATGGACTGACAGACAAACAGATGGATGAATCAATCAATTGATGGGTAGACAAATGGATGGATTGACAAATGCATGGACAGATGGATGGATGGACATACAGATGAATGGATTGACAGATAGATGGGTCGATGGATAGACAGATGGACAGATATATTGGTGGATGGACAAACAGGTGGAAGGACAGATGGATTGACAGATGGATGGACAGATGGATGGACTGAGTGACCCACCTTCCCGTCTCGACCTCCTTGACCAGCAGATGGTAGATGGGGGTCTGGTGGACGTTGGAGTAGCCCAGGTAGTCCACCTTCTCCTGCCGCACACTCAGATGCTGCTTGACCGCCACCGGACGACTCAGCTCCACCGATGTGGAACTGGCGGAATCTTGTGTCACTGTGGAGAAAAACATAGTAGTAATAATAATAATAATAATAATATTTTTGTATTTTTTTTTGTATTGGGGTTTAAAGTCGCTTTCTAGAATCTTTCACTAATCTCATGACTTGTCAGTTTAGGGCAGGAGGAAACCCGCAACATCCGTAGCGCTGAATGTTGCAGTAAACCTGCGAGCACCGGCTGGTACTGGCAAGACCAAGGATGATAACTGCATTGCCACTCTACAGTCAGTGCATCCTATCAATATATAAAACGGCACTAAAATCTTCCCATAGAGCATAATAATAAGGCAACAGAAAAACATCTGAAGCAATATTAGAAATGCTACAAGACAAGATTATTATTATCATCAAGGATCCAATAATTATGGGATGTTAAATGAACTCTGTGTACCCACCCTGAGTGGCGGACTTGGTGGCAGCCGACCGCAGCTCTCCGATCTTCTTGTCCAGGGACTTCATAGGGAAGCAGTCCTTCCGGCGCGTGAGGACGATGAAGAACTTCAGCTTGAGGACCATCAGCTCGGCGTCGGTCTGCAGCAGACCGCGGGGGTTGTCGTGGATGATGACCAGACCCACGTCGTATTCGTCCGACGTGGTCTCGCCGCTGTCGTCGCGCAGCAGCTTGTTGTGGCGCACCAGGGCGAACTCGTCCGCCTTCACGTAGCAGTACTCCTGCAGTGGAGAGGGGAAATGTATATTCATCAAAAATAGTTAAGGGCTGGTAGCCTTTTTTTTTTACCTAAAATATTTTAACTTTTTATTATTTCGACAGAAGCATTTTTTTAATATAGAGCGGAGGGGGGCATTACTGACAGAGCGGGTTTTACCGAACACAAGTCATTACGTCTTACTGCATGTCACAGATTGTGTTTATTAAGGTGAGACTCACAGGGTCAAGATCGGCATCCACTGCTGGCACCATCCTGAACACCCTCATGTCATGCTGCTTCATCTGGTTTAGCATGTAGTCAAACAGCTGGGGGCTGGGGCACGGCAGATCACACAACTCCGCACTCTCTGAACAGACAGATACATTCACGGTCACTCTCACGAAATAACTACATCAACTCCAGTAACAAATACACAGAACAATGCCACAAAAGCAGAAGAAACATCAATAAATAATTTGATAATATAGTGATTATATGTATGCCAAGTACATGTACCGTATTCAATGTATTAGATGCCCAGGGCGCTAAGAAAATTGATTTGGGGGAGCGTTTATGAAAGTATGAAACCTGCAAATTTAGTTCAGTCTTTACCACAAATACATGGAAACTCAAGGGAGACAACGCTTTGGAACTTTGGTGGAATACAAAAATTTGAATCGGACAGAAAGAAACAAACTCTGATGCAGAAAAATGTACTCTGAATAAATTAAATTTTGTTTTTATTTCCGATCCGCATTTTCCATTTCTCAAAGAAATAGAAAATGGCAGCATTTATTAGGTATGAAATATTGTTATTATTTTTAATAGTTTAAAGGGGCATTTATTGCAGCAGGGCATTTAATACGTCAAATACGGTACCAATCTGTGATATTATGCGTTTAACGCTTCCATCAATACCACAACCTCTGTACCTTGTTTGAGGAAGTTCCGAGAGAAGCTGGGAGGGTAGGGGTAGACACGGATGAAGTCTGCCAGGAAGCTGGTCAGATGGAAGCCCTGGTTGAAGACACATGCCTCGCCACTCAGGTACATCTGGATGCAGCGCAGGTGGAAGTCGTGCGCGAATGAGTGCACGTGGATCAGGTCCTTGCACTTCTCACACTCGTCCACGAACAGCAGCCGCATCTGTAGGGCAAGTAGGGCAAGTAGGACAAGTAGGACAAGTAGGACAAGGAAGGACATGATGGTCAAGGATATGTGTCCTACCAAATTAACTTTTGAGAAATCATATTTTGTTGATTTCTCTGAGGTTTCAAGAGATAAAGGTCAAAATTGATTCTCCATAGAACCCTCTACATGCTGGAGGTAACTGGAGATGCCCTAAAGAGCAGTAATTTCTTGAAACCGCAGAGGTCAATAAAATATGACGTCTCAAAAAACATTAAAAAAACTTTCAATCTCAGTTCGCCAGCAAAAATTGACTTTGAGCAAGCTTTATTGGAGTTTGATTCCTACGTAACTTAATTGCGTTGTCGCGACTCAAAAAATGGCTGAGATTGGTTATTAGTTTGTCTCAAATTCAACTAAAACTTTACCTCTAGATTGACACACTGCATACTCAACAGGAATATATTTTTCTCCAAATAAATATCATAACCATATTTTTATTAATATTTTCCGAAAATATTTTGATTTTCCCCTTACTTCTTGACATACTTCTTGAATAGACATATATTTTTCAGAATTTTTATATTTTTAATTCAAATTATTAGTTACCAGAGGTCTCAGGGCCTACAAGAAATTTCAGCTTGTAAAAACCTGTACACGCTCGCAACAAATTTATCCAAAATCGTAATAGTTCTACACTATAAACATAGCAGATTTGTGGATATTCATGCCAAAATGTCTTTCTAACGTGTCAGTGGAGGGGTTTGCAATGACGTCACAATCATTTCTGTCTCATTATGAGGTCATAATTGTTATGAGAAGGCAAACCGGGGTGTAACATTTTTCACAGGACTCCTCTCAACCAATCAAATCGCTAGAATCTACACATATTTTGTATAATAAAATTTGCATCAAATTTCTTGACTCCTCCCCTTACCTGCTGATTGACAGGTGTCCCCACACACTGGGCATCGAACACGAACATCTTAACACAGAAGTACGCCTCCCGGAAGCCGATCTCCATCATCATGATGCCAGACTGCAAGGTCTTCTGGAGACTGTACACCGTGGCAGGACGTCTGTCCTCGTCACTCTGGAGACCTTGGCCGTCAGGGGGAACAACTCTGCTGTATCTACCAAAAGTAATACATTATAGCAAATTACGATCAACTTGTACATTTTGAAAGGAATAATTTGGAAGAGATATGATCATAAAAGTATTTAGAGTTATTTTGTGCGAGAAAGAAGGCTTAAAATTGTCATAAAATAAATAATAATACATTGATTGTTTACACACTTACAGATTTATTTTTTATAAATACATGTTGTTAAACTGTGAGAATAAAGTATTTACTCAAAATATTGAACATTGGCCATTTATTTCCATGCAAATTGTAATAAAATTTGGCAGAAAGTGTACATAGTGCTCTCCTCTGTAGAGGGAGAAAAGTCCATAATAAAATATTGGCTGGCTTGCACACCAATTAAAAAGCTATTGGTATTTGATTTAGTAGAATAGCTTTGATTGGTTATCATGTAAGCAATGGTGAGCTGTATTACAGAAATTAATATTTGAATGGGCGCATGATACGTGTATTGTGATACCAAAAAGGTTTTAAAGAATCACAGAAACTTTGTGACTAAGAAAACCATCAATTTACTAGTAATCTGTAATAAAGTTTGGGTTATGTAAGATACTATAGGCATGAATAATGCAAACATTTATCTGGAAGAAAAAAGTGATTGGAAAACAAAAATAACAATCATGAGGTTCTCTACAGGTTTTACAAATAATAAAGCAAATGTACTAATGGTTAATGAATGCTGAATTATCGATAGAGTTATTTACTCTCACTAAAAATGAATAATGTAGCCATTTATCTGGGGGGAAAAGTGATTGGAAAACAAAAATATAAGTCATGAGGTTCTCTATAGGTTTGACAAATACTAAAGCCAAGGTCATAGGGGTACTAATAGGGTTAATGAATGTTGGATTATCAAACAATTTGTTTATTCTCACTAAAAAAACACAGATAAAACAAATGTGAAACATTCACTTCATAATGACCAAATTTGATCAGTGTACAATGTTCCATAAGCGTTCGCTTCTCTTACTCATAGTAATATTTTACGAGAGCTTCATTTACATTTTATGTTGGAACCCTTGAAATGATAAATTTCATTATAAATTTTGGGTAGGGTTTGAAGATGGCGGTTGATGTGAGAGCGTCAAAGCATGAATGGGAGACTGAAAAGTGCGGCTACGTGGAAACACGGCATGTCGTGTTTGTAGTGGGCAAGAAGTGCTGAACAGTGGAATACAAACCTAGAGGAATTCCGAGTGCTCGTGACCTCACGTTCACACGTCGGACCACTCTCCATCTCACTCCTCCAATCAGAAACATTTACACAGCTGACAAATCTGACTGACTACCCAATAGATACCGGTAATAATATTTTCCCTTGATTCTTTAGAGTAAAAATCTCAGAAAAATGAAAAATATACCATATGTTGAACTATGGCTATCTTTATGTTAACTATTGTTTAGTAATAATTATTTAAAGGTAGAAATCACATTCTAAGTCACGAGTATTTAACAATAATGACATTATCATTGTCTTTACTTTGATGAATGTCATAGCAGTCATTGTCGATCATAGCCTGATGAACTCTAATTGCTATTAAATTTCATATGATTGTTTTTCTAGTTACTGCAACTTTACATGGACTAAAATAGTTCACATTATAAATGTTAATTTCTCGTTATCCAAACTTGTTTTTCTGTATTTTATGACTGTCATTATAAGGAATGACTGTTGAGTCACTAGCATTCATTGTGCCATGAATGCAATGGATCACAAGACCAAATTTACCAAGAATCGCTTCATGGAATTTGGTCCAGTGACCCATTGGCATTGTGTTCATGGCACAATAATTTCTTACTATGACATTTACAAGATTTCGTGACAGCCAAGTTTAAACAGCACTTTAAAATCGTTCATACTACAGTAAACAACGACAAAATTACAACGACAAAATGACGGTGACTTCTCTTTAATTAATGCTAATGACTCAACAGTCTTCCTTAAATGTACTCGGATCTCTCAACATGAGGTCACTGACCTCTTCCTGGACGGCGCGTGCTGCACGTTGACGGCGACAAAGCCGAGGTCTTTCAGGTAGCTGCGGTACTGGTTGATGAAGCTCCTCCTCACCTCCACGTGCCACGGCTCCTCGGACTGCGGTTCCCGTGGCGCCCGGGACCGCAAGTCCGAGACTGTGTCTGTGGGAGTGCTGGCTTTACGCCGCCCGTCCTGGCTGTCCGACCTCTTTGTCCTCAGACTGGTTACGGAGGCTCCCGAGCTGTGACGCGACCGCTGGAAAATTGGAATACATCATTTAAAAAAAATATATGAATGAAATATTAATATTAATGTATTTACATTCATGTCTCAACTGGGAAAAGAGAAAACTTTAAAAAAAAATATATGTGCCTAAAATTTAATGACATAAATATTTCCTTAAATTCATGTTAACTGATGATTTGATATTCTTTATTCTTACTACAGCATATGTGAAATATTTTTTTCTTGGCAAATATAAAACGTAACGATTAATCTAGGATAGATGATCATATGAACACTAGAACTAGAGTAAATATATACATTTCTTACATTGTTAAGTAATGAAATATCAAATGTATCTTATTAAAAAAATATGATATGAAGCATTAAAAATGAACTAGAATAATATAGTACTAGTATATATAACATCATACTTCATAGTTGTCATTGTGCCAATGTTGTGCATCACTGACAGCATGCAAACCTACAGATTTCTATCATGCAATTTAACTAGACAAACTGTCATACAAAATTAACTAAATAAAACTGTCATAACATTATTAAGTACATATTCATATAATTGTTCATTTTCACTGGATACTGTAAATCACAAACTTAATGGTTCACTAATTTAATGCGACCTCTAGATTTTAGACGTAAAATGCACCACCAATGAAATGCAAACGGCCATGTCTCCATACACGCTTTTCCCCCAGTCTTAACTTTAACACACAGCAATTAAATGTGACAATACGGCTCGCATTAATTTAATGATTTACAGTATCTAACATATGAATGGATATGCTATTGGGTAGACTACAAGTTTTATCTATTCGGCATCACAAACATTATGTTAGATATCTGGTACTGTTTTAATAAAATGGGAATCACTATCACAGCAAAGGGTGAAAAATGTTATGAGGTAGATGGAAGTCATAGCTAATTCCAATTATATCGAAAAATAACTTATCAACAATTTTGCTAAAATATTTTGAAAAAATCCAACTAAATCTTTTGGAGATAAATATACTAATTTCATATTTTATATAATTAGTTTCTTAGATGCTGAGACGAAAGTTCAGTACCAACAGATGACAATATGACAGTAAACATTCGACAAATTCTATTAATACTACAATCTCAGAATGATTCCTATCCCTTCAATATTTATTGACTACAGACTAACCAAGCTAATAAACATACAACATAAACCAGTAAACAAGAACATACGCCTCAGTAAGAAAAGTAACAAACAATCTTTTAACATTAGTAACATCATACCTGATAACAAATATGAAATTGTGAATCGATGTCAACAATTGTAATGCTAATCTGTCTACTAATTATAATAAAACTATGCAACAATTAAATATGAACAATTAAATAAGGCAACATTCAACTGTAACAATTAAAACTAAGAAATATATATATTTTTTAAATAGTTCTGAAAAACACAGAATCAGAAACACCAACAATCGTAACGTCTACCCGTCTACTAATAATCTATGTAACAATGCAAATCTGATAAGAAATCAGCACAGCAATAGAACGGAGGTCTGAAGGCAACATTCAACTGGTACTATACTGTAGAGGTATGACTTACATCCCCCAGGTACTGCAGTAAAGGGACATGTAACCCCATACTGGGACTACACTGAAACATACACCCCAAGTATCAGGCTACATGGTAATATTTATATGTTTCATGGGCATTTTTGGGGTGTGAAATCAATGATTAAAATAAATTAAATATTTTATTAATAATCTTTTTCTTTTTTTTTGGTTGAAAAAGTATGATTATTAAAATGTATAATTTCTCTTTTTCTTTGACAATTAAACATTTTGGGCTACACAAATTATACATGACATTAGACATATTTTCATAGATATGTAATAAAATGAACCAGTAGATTTAAAGCTTTTCCTGTAATGGAAATCACTAATTTCTAATAGATCAGTAAATAATCCACATGCATGAGAAACAATTAATTATATTTTTCAGTCTTGTAAGTTAAAATAAATTAACCATATATTTAATTATTTATAAACTAGAAAATAACATTACAAATAAAAGGTAATAGCACCAGGAGACCGAGACAGATATTATGAACATTTTCTGAGTACGATTTCATACTCAACTGAGAATTGTGTCCATAAAAAGTCATATAAATATTGAGTTCAGCATGAAATCATACTCAGAATGTTTCATAATCTTGGGGTCTGTTGTTGCTACTATTATTATTTCCACCATTTACATAAAAGTATACGCTATTAAAATAAAATAAAATAACTTAATTATTTATTTAAAAAAATATAATAGCCCCTTGAAGTATGAATAGCAAACCATTTAAATATTCATCTGCAATTTATATTCTAAATTTTAACTAAAAGAGCAAACAATTTGAAGGAGTCACTTACAGATTTTGGTCCCTCTGTTTTTTCAGGAGGGGGACTAAGGGCAGCAATGGACTCCCGTTTGGCAAAGGCTACAGGCTTCTCCACCACTTGGTTACGCCACTGGGGGTGAAACAGCAGGGGGGTGGCACAGTAGTGGAACAGCCGCGACGCTTGCTTCAACAGTAGCAGGTAATCCTCCTGAAAGTAGAAAAAAATAAGAAAAATTATTAAATTAACATTTAATTTTCATAAGGGGGCGGGATGTAGCGCAGTGGTAGAGTGTTGGACTTCAGAGCCAAAGGTTCCAGGTTCAAATCCCGTCCCGGGAATTGTTCGCGAAAGTTACCTTTCTGACGCGATATTGAGAGGATGCACTGACTGTAGAGTGGCAATGCAGTTATTGGTCTTGGTCTTGTCAGTACCAGCCGGTGCTCACAGGTTTACTGCAACATTCAGTGCTAAACTGCCCTAAACTGACCAGTCGTGATATTAGTGAAAGATTCTAGAAAGCGACTTTAAACCCCAATTACATTTTTTTATTTAAAAAAAAAATGTTCATAAATATTGCTTGTGATAAAGAATTAGACTAGGTAATTACATTTATTTTTATAGAAAACAAAATCATGACTGAAAAGATTATCCATGCAGAAACAGAAATATTCAATTATTTTCTATTTCGATTCTTAGCGAGATTAAACAATGGGGTTTAATATTTTAAATCTTGAATTTATGCGAGCGAGTAATTTGCTGCTTAACATTGTAGTAATAACCTTTCACACAAACACAACATCTTGTATCTAAAACAAGGATTGAATGATATTTGTAATAATTAATAAGCTACTTACCGACACTGGAGGATTGGCGTTATTTTTCTGTAGCCAGCCAATGTATAACTGTCTTAACTTCCCGAGCCGATCAGTGTCTGCAACAGTAAAAATGTATGATATCTTAACAATTGGTGCCTAAAATAGTTACACATTTTCTTACACAATGTACATGAATATATACAACAAAAATGTATTTGAATAATTTTTACAAAAAAAGGGCATGCTTGTAGTTCTTTAATTCTTTGATAAAAGAAATACAATTGAAACAGACAACAACAAAATATTATAATATTATTATTATTATTATTAACAATATTATTATTATTATTAACAATATTATTATCTTTATCATTAATGTCATCATCATCACCATCATCAATAATAAAAAATTATTATTATTTATTTTTCCCAATTTCCATTTCATTTGATCATGATTATTAAATTTGCCACAATTTTCAAATTAGGACAATTTGACCCCTGACCTTTACGGCATTGACTGCGGATGTCCTGAGCCTGCTTCCCATGGACAGACACGGGGTCACGGAGCACGGCCACTCTGGTTGTGTGGAGTGGTCGGGCGGGCTGCAGGTTCTTGTACGTTCTGTCGAATGGCCGGAACATGCTCATCATGCGCGAGATGTTCCGGTCCTTGGCGGACATGCTGCTGTGTCGGCGCTGATGTTCCTTCTGTGTTGGTGACTGGTAGTGGATCAACGTCTCGAAGTCTGTCAGCTGACTGATGTCCTGAATAGAGAGGAGAGAGGTGTCAGTGAATAACTGAGTGAGTTTACTTCTATTCAGAGAGTTTTACAACTCTGAGTGAGTGAATATAGAGTTTAATGTCGCTGCGGGAATCTTTCACCCATTTGCAACATTCGTAGCGCTGAATGTTGCAATAAACCTGTGAGCACTGGCTGGAACTGACAGACCAAGGATGATAACTGCATTGCCACTGTACACAGATAGCGCAACCTATCAATATCGCGTCAGAAATGTAACTTTTGCGAACATTGATGCCAGGAACCCGTGGCAGGATTTGAACTCAGGACCTTTGGCTCCGAAGTCCAAACGTTCTACCACTGCATTACCACGTGGCACCTGTCAATACATAAATACTGACCTGTGTGCCAGTCCCGTCGGAGAACGTGTTGTGGTTGAACAGCCCCAGCTTCTGACTGATGATGCTGCCTAGGACCAGGGACCGGTCATTGTTCCACTTGACCAGCTTGTGAATCTTCTCCTCCAGCTGCAGCGTCATGTCCCCCGCCCAGTTGTACGTACAGATGGACACCTGCAGAACAGCAACAGATATCATAAACTTTTCTTAGTGCATCGAATAATTTTGGAATTTAACGTCGCAAACATTGATGCCAGGCCCGAGATTATGAAACGTTTCTGAGTACGTTTTTGTGCTTAACTCATGTGCTATGCTCAAAAACATGACATTTTATGAACAAAATCCTGAGTTGATTATGAAATCGTACTCAGAAAGGGTTCGTTTATCTCGGGGCCAGGGCTCCCCAGTACTCTGAGCCAGGGCTCCCCAGTACTCGGGGCCAGGGCTCCCCAGTACTCAGGGCTCCCCAGTATTCGGGGCCAGGGCTCCCCAGTACTCGGGGCCAGGGCTCCCCAGTACTCAGGGCATTCTACCACTGCTGACCTGTCTGTCCTTCACGAAGATGATGAGGAGCCTCTGTCTGGGGACGAAGGGTGTCTCGAAGGACAGCGTGAACCTGCCCAGCTCCCGAGTCTTGCTGCCGTCTGTGGACACGAGTGGCTGGAACTTCTGAACTGACTGATGGGCTGAATACAGAGAGCTTGATGTCAACAAGCTGTGTTAGATTTACTATCTGACCCGGCAAAATCTTAACCCGGAAAATTACGTCACAACTAGCTGCTCGGCGTGCAAATCAAGGGATTCTACTGAATTCATCACAACACTGGGAAATGTCCACACCGGTTACTAGACAGTCTGTCGATAGCTGCAAAGTGGGTACTTGACGGCGGTTGAGAATGTGGAATTATGGGTAGGTAATTGGGCAAACGAGCGCATTTGCCGGGTTACCAGCTCAGCCGGTGGCAAAATGAACAGCTCTATTATCTAACCTCATCCATTGGAAAGGAATCACATAATGAGTAAAGTCAGGAAACAGACCCAGATATGCAGAACATGTATTAATTATTCAACACTAACTAGAATACTATTGACACCCCTCACTCTACCACCTCAAAGAAATCCAATTGTCATTCTCTCACCAGCATCAAAGTAGACACTTACTTTTGGTCATGGGAGCAATTGTTGGTGTAGAGGTGAAGGTCGGCTGGTCCAACACAGCATTGTCACTCACAAACATCTTCCATTGGTCCACGTCTCGGCCAATCAGGATGAAGTTCAACGACCTCTCGCGGGTCACATTGACATCAAGATTTGTCTCTAAGGAAGCAGGAGGCTGCGGAAGAAAAACCATATGACGTCAACAATTGATCTTCCCAGTAATTTTGTTTTTCAGAAACACATTATATCAGAGGTGATCAATCAAGCATAAGTTCATAGAAAATTTAAAAATATATTTTGAACAGGATTTGAATCCTGGCAATCTTTCTATACACGAGCTTAACAACAGGAAATGGTTTAGGTAAAGTAACGTAAATGTAGCCAGGTGTGATATAAGATGTTCCTACTTTGGCTCTGTTCATAGAGCAACCGGTTCAAATCCCAGAATCGGAACAGTCCTCAGTTACAATGGCACCCGACATAGAAGCATCTTATATCACACCTGGCTACATAAACTTGCAAAGATGTTGACTTACAAAGAATGGCTGTCTGCAAGGCTGGTACGGTATTCCCTCCAACTCGACCTCTGAACTGCGACCTTTGACGACCTTGAAGGACCGCGGAGTGATCTTCGGAGACAGGTCCTTGACGATGTTCTGGATCTCATACATGACATAGTCCACTGCGTACCGTGACACCAGATTCATCCTAGTCCTGAACACTGACGGCACTCCTGCAATATATATGGAATTTAAAACTCGACTTGATTTTTAGAAAATGTATGGACATTTTCAAAAGAAAATATTAATTTCACATTTAAAAAATAAATAATACAAAATACAAACATTTAAAAATTAAAATAATAATAAATAAATAAATAAATGTATATACAGATGGACAATCAGACAGACAAATAAATGTAAGATATAAAGAAATAACTATTGATAGGCTATTAGTAGTTACTGACCGAGTTTGATGCAGTGGTTCAGCCATGGTTCCATCAACATGGAGAACACAGTGTTGAGAGTCCCGCGCTCTCCGTTCTCGTACTTGCTGAGGAGGTCCTTGACCCCAGCTTCTGCGGCGATGACCTCGGCTGGCGGTGCGACCCCTGGTCCTGGGGTGCTCGGGTGAGTTGAAGGGGAGGATTGAGTTGCAATCTGCGACCAATCAAATGACTGGAAACAGACAAGGCGACGGTGAAGACATTTCTTGACTTAAGACGTCCAATCTATCACCATGATACTGATAATAACAATAACAGATATTAATAAAGCATCAGAGTGAGTGATTATGGAGTTTAATGTCGCTGCAGTAATCTTTTACCTATTTGCGATAATGTAAACCTTCAGATCCATCCTCTAAAGAATGGTCAGTGCTACATTATTATCATCACAGGAAAACATTTTAAGATGTCCTGTTCCAGGATCACATTGGATGTCCTGGTTTATTTTTTAGGTGTCCTGGCCTGCACATGTAACAGGACCCCTAACTTATTTTGCTGTGCATAGATAATAGACCATTGTGTATTGAGTGTCCTTCTCAACATCCTGAGGAGTATGTCATTGCTATGGGCAGATATGTGGTCCTCACTTTGCTGGGTTCCGGGGGAGGGGAGGTCATCCTGGACTTAGGCGTGGTCTTGTAGGACAGGAATGGAGACGCGGACTGCGGGACCGCTAGGAGACCAGAGGCGTTGGCTCGCTGACTGTCCGACTGTCTCTGACTGAAGATGGAGTGACGACGGTCACCAACTCCGGATGGGGCACCTGGGAATAAATGAATGAATTATTGTGCTGCAGTTAGAACAAGGATATCCCCACTAGTAGCATGCACTATTAATAACTGGCTCCGAGCCGATGAGTCCTTGATTTAGTGTTGTGTCAGTCAAGCAGCGGAACAACAAGAACTATCTTATGACATCTTTTGGTATAAAGTGGCTGGGTTGACCTACTGCTCTCCAGGTGACCTACTGCTCTTTTGGTGACCTCTTGCTCTCTGGGTGACCTACCTCCACTCTCAAGGTGACCTACCACTCTCCAGGTGATCTACTGCTCTCTGGGTGACCTACCACTCTCCAGGTGACCTACCACTCTCTGGGTGACCTACCACTCTCCGGGTGGGACCTATTGCTCTCTGGGTTAAAGCTCTAAACCATCATACACAATCACCATGGCTCTCATTGTCTCACCTTTAGGACTGGTGGGTGAGTTTGGCACGGAGCACAGGGGCCCCGGGTAGCCATCCTGGAGATGTCGGGGGACACAGCACACGGGGGCGGTCAGCAGGTAGTACTCCATCACCACGTCACACAGGGCGTGGCGCACACCCATCACCAGCTTCTCTCTCAGGGACTTCAGGTCCGAGTTCCCGCTCTCCCAGATCTTAAACTGGATAAGCGCTGTCGGACCTGGGGACGGAAATACCGGAAACTTAAGCAGTTGGCCATAACAGTTTAATATCTTGTTCTAGAAAGTTGTGTATAAGGACTAGCTGATGTAACATTGTATTTTTAATCTTGTCAAGTATCGAAATCAAAGGGGAAAATAGAAAGAATAAATTTGTAAAGTATCGAAAAAGAAAGAATACATTATAAAAAATAATTAAATATTAAGAATTTGTAAAGCAGTGAAATAGAAAGAAACATTTTGAAATCATTAAAATAGAAAGGAGACCAAAACAGATTTAAATGGAAAGAATAAATTTATAAATTATTTTTAAAAGAAATTTGCAGATGATTAAAATAGAAAAGAATTGTAAATATCAAAATAGAAGGAATAAATTTGTAATCTAGTGAAACAAAATGAAAATTTATAAATCGCCATTATTTTTTTGGGTATATTTTAGTTCATTTTAGCTGATTTTTTTTTTAAAAAGCACCTGCCACATGCCTATTGTAAAACCTACCTGGTCTTGATGGTGACCGATTGGCCTGATGCACTGTGGTGTCCACTAGACTCTCAAACTCTTCCTGACTCTGGATCTTGCTGGCCGACACGGTGCACGGTCTGGGACAACTCAGAAGCTTGACCGGGCAGCCGGTACCGTCCACTAGAGACAGGCTGACACACGCGATACCTGGGCCACAGAGAACATACGTTTATGTGTGTGTAGACAGTTAGAGGTAATTTCTTTAGAGTTTAGAGTCGCTTTCAAGATTCTTTCACCAATACCACGACTTGTCAGTATAGGGCAGGAGAAAACCCGCAACATTCGTAGCACTGAATGTTGAAGTAAACCTGCGAGAACCGGATGGTACTGACAAATCAAGGATGAGTATCTGCATTGCCACTCTACAGACAGTGCATGCTATCAATATCGCATCAGAAATGTAACTTTTGCGAACATTAATGCAAGGCCCACGGGACAGGATTTGAACTTGGGACCTTTGGCTCTGAAGTCCACTCATCAGTTACCTACCTTTGCCTCCCACAGCTTGTGGTCGCAGATACAGAAACACGTTCTCTTGTGGTATCGCCTCGGTACGACCCTCAACTTGCTCCTAATGTCAACAAACAGTACATTTTATAAGTCGTGAATTAATTTGGCATTTGATTTGTGTTCACTCATAATGTAATGTAAAATGTTGAATATTCAACTGACTGTGCAAGCAAATATTTTTCAATTAAAAGTTGTAGTTTTTTTATTTTGTTTAAAACATAATAATAATAATTTAATTAAAAAATATATTTGTTTAAAATTTATTTTTTATTTAAATATGTATAAATATGTATGTAAATTTGTTCCTGTGAATACATCCATTTTAGAATTTGCGTATAAATTTGCGTCCACGTAGATAAAGTATTTTACAACATTCCATATTTATTACCTGGAAGTGGAACTCGGGTGCGGCATCCACGTAGTTGGGGGTGTGTAGGAACTGCAGCAGGTTCTGGCGGAGGTAGAAGATGAGGGCCTGGAGGTACATCATGGAGTGGCTGGGGATAGTCAGCTGTAGCAGCTCAATCGCCTCCTGACCCGGCCGCTGAATAAACTGTGTGACAAGGAGGGAACGGTGTGTAACCAAGGACTCTGCTGAAGCTATGTGACAATGCAACATTAAAATACTTGATGATGTGCCCAATTTGAAAGTCAAATGTGAGATAAGATGCTCCTACAGGTCTGTGTATCCCATGTCTGGCGCCATTTTTGACACAGGGCCATGTAACCGAGGACTCTGCTGATCCTGGGATTCAAACAAGAGTTACTGGATTGCAGATCCAACGCACTACAGACTGAATCAAAGGTATAAATGTGGCTTGTAAAAAAACCTCATACATCCCCAAAATCATGCTGGTAATATTATGAGTTGACAGTATTACAATATTATGATATTTCTGTCCTTACGTGAACGTCCTCGGGCTTTAGTTTACACTTGGGGTTGCGGTTCAGCATGACAGAGATGACTTCCATCACAGCATCGTCCAACTTCTTCTGTAGCAGTCGCATCAACTCCTCCCGGATCTCAGAACCTGCACACAGACAAACATAGAACCTGCACACAGACACACAGACTAACATAGAACCTGCACACAGACACACAGACTAACATAGAACCTGCACACAGACACACAGACTAACAAAGAACCTGCACACAGACTAACAAAGAACCTGCACACAGACTAACATAGAACCTGCACACAGACACACAGACTAACAAAGAACCTGCACACAGACACATAGACTAACATAGAACCTGCACAGAGACACACAGACTAACATAGAACCTGCACACAGACACAGAGACTAACATAGAACCTGCACACAGACACACAGACTAACATAGAACCTGCACACAGACTAACATAGAACCTGCACACAGACTAACATAGAACCTGCACACAGACACACAGACTAACATAGAACTTGCACACAGACACACAGACTAACATAGACAAATGTACAAACCATGTCACTCAATATCAGTTTATGGACAGACACAGCAACATTTTTAGGTGCCTGGTTCCATGATCCTCTGATACTAACAGGATCCTGGCAGGACACTTTCACCTCGGGTGTTTTGGGTTTATGTCTTAGCAACCATTTTAGGTATCCTCGTGCGGACAGCTAACTTTGTTTTTGCTGCGATCTCACAACCTGCACCCAGACAGACAGCAAAACATGTTACGTGTCTGTTTGTTAGTCAAACGCTGACACCAGACTCCTGGGAAAAGATTTGAACATGGGGCCTTTGGCTCTGAAATGTATCGTTCTACCATTGCATTACCAATACACAATACATTGCTCCAATACACTGTTGAGAAGAGATGGTAGAGAAGTACAGTATGGATGCTATATTTACCTATTTCGTCGATCCCGTACACCTTGACCTGCACGTGATCCTCCTCAAGTCTGGAGAACTGTGGACCCGACCCCATCGACACATTGTCAGACTCATACACATCCTGGAGGCGGCAAACAGACATCACAGTATTAAACATCACCCACATCACGAACTAAGGGGAATAACTATCCTGGCCCCAAGATTCCGAAACGTTCTAAGTATGATTTTTATGTTCAAAAATAAATTTTACATGGGGATTTGTGAACAAAACTTTGCGTTATGCATGAAATTGTACTAAAAATGTTTCGTGATCTCGGGGATCAGATTTCGTAGTTCCGGAGTGTAGTACGATCATTCAGTAGAGGTAGAGTTATCTTCCAACTGTTTGATTAGCACAAGATATGTGCACATTTGCTATGTTTTATACCAATATCAGTATTTTAAGGATACATGGATATGTGTGTGTAATGCGAGTATTATAGTACTTACACTTTCTACTTCCTTCTTCATACTGGCAAACATCCCTCTTCCCAGGCTCTCTGTAAGGGTATTTGTAGAATTGTAAATACACTGTATATCTGAGCAATAATAATAATTGACATATTTGATAAATAATATTATCCAAAATATGCGTCGATTCTAGCGATTTGATTGGTTGAGAGGAGTCCTGTGAAAAGTGTTACACCCCAGTTTGCCTACACATAACAGTTATGGCCTCATAATGATACATAAATGATTGTGACGTCATTGCAAACCACACGTTAGAAAGACATTTCGGCATGAATATCCACAAATCCGGTTGGTTTATAGTGTAGAACTATTACGATTTTGGATAAATTTGTCAGCGTCATTTCCGAGGTGTATGGGTTTTTACAAGCGGAAATCACGCTGGTAAATAATAATATTAATGTGCCCATTTATATTGTGCCAAATCTATGCTCAAAAGCATTCTCATAGTGCTACATTATTACAAAGTCACAGTACATTTTGTTTGATTTTTTATATATTTATTTTATGTATTTTTTTTGGATTTAATTTTTGAAAATCCAAATTTGATGTGTATTCAATTAAACTTAGTCTGCAGAGTTATTTGGATTTCTAATTTAGTTTTGCTGTATGTTCTTACCTTCCAGTGGAGACGGGGTCTCATCAATAGCTGCTTGTCTCTGAATCTCCTTCAGTCTGCAAATGTTAGGCCAATTCTTATAGTATGTCAGTCATAATATGATTATGTTGGGGTGAAAACCCTCAACAGCTTCTGAGCTATGGTAAGACCCACAGCAGTTACAGATAAAGCAGTCAGGAACATTACTTTACTTATGAGTCATAATAATAATTATTGTAAAACGGTTTTATTTAGCGGCTCGCAATTTTCACGATTTAGAGTCAGTGTCCCTAATACCGTACACTTCCGGACTAAATATGAACTTATGGCAACATTCTGAAACTGGTGTGTATGTATCGACTATCAAACGAATGGTTATCCAATCAGCTACTCGAAAATGCTAACCTCAGTGTCCTACTAACAACCAATCATGTTCACTATGTTTAATAACTAGTAGACCCCCAGTGTTTGTAATACCGTACATCT